>JAAEAF010009893.1:0-27051 GCA_011037195.1 Triatoma infestans
TTAAATACAAATCAATAAAAAATAGAAACAACAGAAAATATGAACTTAAACTAAATATTTCCAGAATAAATTTTTTTTAAAATAAACTATATAAATAAACTAAATAAAGAGTATGATATGTATAGAGTACAATTAAATTTATTTTAAATTATTGTTGTAGAACAGATCAATATTAAACTAAATCACAACTATTAAATAATCTAAATCACAACTATTAAAAAATATATGTGGCATATATAAGAGTAAAGTATGAAAATAACTTAGGAAATGTACTTACAAAAATTTTTTTAGTTAGAATTTCAGTAGTTATTAATCTAGTTTAACCTGTGACATACCATCACTGTGTTACGGACATTGGATGGGTCAAGGTCATCAGAATTCATATCTCTGTTATCCCATTGCTGTAAATCAGGATATTTTCAATACAGTGAACACTTTTACCAACAAATCTTTGGCACAGCCATGGGAAGTAGCGGATATCATCATGTCTGAATTAATTCAAAATTCTATTCAAAAACTACCCTTTACAATTCCTTTTTTCTTCAAATATGTTGATGATTGTTTAACCGCTGTCCCTAAAGAACATATCCATACCATCCTGAATACTTTTAATACATACCATCCCCGTTTACAATTTACCCACGAAGTAGAAATAGATAATAAAATTAATTTTTTAGACATGACGATTATCCTTGAAGAAAATGGTTCTCTTATTACCAATTGGTTAATGAAATCCATACGTTCTAACAGATTCTTCCATTTCCTTTCCAATCATCCATATAACCAGTAAATCAACTTTGTTAAATCCTTTACCAAACGTGTACTTCATCTTAGCCATCACCGTTTCCATGATGAGAACAAGTTAAAATTATCTAAGATATTTAAAAATAATGGCTATCCTTTCCATATAGTACAAAAAATATTAGATCAACGATCCACAGATAATATGATCAACCTGACTCCCTCTACGCCATCACAGCAATTTCCAATATCCTATATCTCTATCCCATACATAGAAGGTCTATCAGAAAAAAATAGCTAAAATCTTCAAGAAATATAACCTTTCCATTGCTCACAAAAACTCCAATCCTCTAAAAAAAACTCTTTTCTAAACTAAAAGACCCCACACCCACAAGTTTATTATCAGATATAATTTATAAAATAAATTGTTTACAATGCCCAGCTATGTACATAGGACAAACATCTCAATATTTAAAAAATAGACGGTACCAACATAAATACGACTGTAAAACTAAAAAACCGACTGACATGACTACAGCACTAACGAAACACTGCATACAATCAAACATGAATTTGACATAGAAAACACCAAAATTCTCTCCATCATCAATAATAATAAAAAAAAGGATAATAATTAAAATATATTGGAAATGATTCCTATTAAAAAAGATAAATTATCTATTAATTTTAGAACAGACACCAAAAATCTATCCCTCAGTTGTAATAATCTCCTGGAATTTCCAAAACAACATATAGACTAAGGACACGGTTTTCCCATCCGCTCTCTTAGCCCTTTATAAACCTTGACCCATGGCTTTATAATCCGTAGCACTTGGTGATGGTGTGTCACAGGTTAAAACTAGATTAATTACTACTGGAATTCTAACTAAAAAAATTTTTGTAAGTACATTTCCTTAGTTATTTTCATACTTTACTCTTATATATGCCACATATATTTTTTAATATTGATCTGTTCTACAACAATAATTTAAAATAAATTTAATTGTACTCTATATATATATCATACTCTTAATTAGTTTATTTATATAGTTTATTTTAAAAAATTTTTATTCTGGAAATATTTAGTTTATGTTCATATTTTCAGTTGTTTCTATTTTTTATTGATTTGTATTTCAACCTTTGTACAGACCCTGAATAAGGCAATAAATTTGCCGAAACGTCGGTAGAAATTTAAAGAGTTCTTTTGTATGACCGAACCTCAAAATCCAATTTTCAACATTGAATACAGCGGTCGTAACGAACACCAAAAACATCTTTATTATAACATCTGTGATTCCTGTTTACTCTCTTATGGTTTTGCTCCTGATCTTATCTTTCCGACTAGCACCTAGTATACTCCGCTCCATAACTCCTTGAATAGTCTGAAGCCTTTTTAAATTCTTTTTTGTGCGAGCCCATTTTTCAGTACCGTAAAGAAGGCAGGGCATGATGCATCGCTTTAAAACTTAGCTTTTCTGTTTAATTTTAATGTTTCTATTCTTCATGATATATTTCAATGACCCAGTAGTTTCTCCAGGAAAGTGTAATTCTTCTTTCAGTTTCTCTGCTGGTCCTGTCATCGAAACTTATTAGCTGCCCTAAATAAACTGTTTCTGAAAACCATTTTAGATTTATATTTTGTAAAAATACATCTTCAGATTTATTCATAGTGTTTTATAACAGAACAACAGTCTTGTCATGGTTAATAATTAATCCAGCTGCTGGCTGACTCTAATTCCATTAACAGTTTCCTTAACGCACTGCATGTACTGGGAATAAGCACTAGTCATCAGCGAATCTGAGGTGGCTGAATAGGAGATGAAGGAGATACACACATACATACCTAACACTTTCATGTCAAACATTTTCCCGTGAAAATTGATTTTTTGGAGGTTCTGGGGGAAACAGTACTGTTTTGCTTTCCTCCAAAGTGCCACAGTTTACTACTTACATAATATTACATATTAGAAGCAAATCGTTTAATCAGAAGTGCGATTTTACAGACTTACTTTCTGGTTTTTTTTTTTTTTTTAAATTTTCTCGAAAATGGTTACAACGATTTTCTTTAAACTTGGAATGCTTGCTGCCTATATATATGGAAACCTATCACTTTTATTTGAAACTTTTTCTGAAAAAATTGTTGGTTCTTGACATTAAAATTCAAATGCATTGTTGATTATTGGACTCCATAAAATGTAATAATTCTCTACCTGCCTCGGTTGTCAAGTTGGCACTTGTCCCACAAAATGAGCAAAATTTGAAATTTAAAGAAAATTTTTGATTTTATTTATAACTGTATTAAGAGGAGTAAGAGAAAGTCGTTTTTTGTATCCCCGTTAAGTCCGATGACAACAGTAAGAGAAAGTAAAAATATTCAATACGAAGGAACTTTTCATGTTCACAATTTAACGAGGGGCCCCGATGGAGGCGCCTTGTCCCCATGGAGATGTTCACAATTTAACGAGGGACCCCGATGGAGTGCCTGTCTCCGTTACAATTTAACGATGGCCCCGATGGAGCGCCTTGTCCCCATGGAGATGATCACAATTTAACGAGGGGTCCCGACGGAGCGCCCTGTCGCCATGCAGATATAGACAAAAGTTTATTTCAACTGCAACAATCTGAAACACTATGGTTGAATATAATTTTAAATTTTTACGTTGAAAATTTTCAGTTTCAAACATGGCTGACTTTTTTACTCATGCTGATAATGATGAATGCGTCTATTTTGGGTGCTTGGGTGTTCTACATTCCCGGGCGAGACTACAAACTATGGGAGCATGTACTCTATTCAACTGTACACAGGATTGGATGGGCTGTTCCAATTGCATTTATTATCATTGCCGATGCAACTACCGCCTTTGGTAAACGCTAATCATTACTTTATAATATTTTAATGCAACTTTATGAATTTAGTCTGATTCTAGTAAATATCTTGGTCATATTAAGGGGAATTTTAGGATAGATAATCACTTTAAGCGTTCACTTGAACTGGATATATCAGTCCAGAGAATTTGTGATTTTTCCAGAATATAGTCAGAATTTCTAAGAATAATATATGTTTACTTATTTATTGTAATTTATTTATGTATTTATTTATTGTAATTTAAAATCAAATATAATAACTATGAATCAAATCTAATACCACGTGTTGTGTACTAATCACTGCGAATATTTGGATATTTGAAAGAGCCTTGAACAGGCTCTTGAACGGGTATCAACTCCAAGATATCCGTTTTTCAACAAAATAATCTTTATTTTTTACTATCTTTTATGCATTTTTATTAATGTTGAAAATATAACCGATTGTGATTGAACTGTTGTAAGCCATGTTTCTGCCGGCTGTTGGATCCTTCGCGACACCATTCCTTGGCTAACGCAACCAAAAATACTACTGCTCTCCAGTTTCATCTTCCGGGAAGTTATTAAATTTTCTCCAACAATGAAAGTGTGCCATGAACTAGAAACAGATGGTCATCTGGACTGTAGGGTGGATTGAGGAGTACATTTTATCTAGTTGCTGGCAGGCAGTAAGGATTGGGAAAGTCCATCGGGAATGTATTGGTGATGAATTACTTATACATAGTTTCAAAAAAACGCACATCGACTTTTATCTGAAATTGGTTTTTCACACCAATCCGGAAATGCCGTTTTTACCGCGATCCAACCACTGACCATATACCTTAGGATTTTGCCAGTAAATCTACTTCTCAACATATGTCCCTAATTCTTTTCTATAGAAGCGCAATGTCAGATGGATTTTTATTTTTAAAGAGAAGTTAGCAAGTATCCATTCTCCTGGCGCGGCCTGTTGAGGTCTAGGTTCATGCGGCACTATCCTACATCTCCTTGTTACCTTTACCCTAGTATCGAGATGGCTGTAACGGATTAGGATATTGCCAGTTCTGCAGCAAGTTGAACGAAGCATTTGTGGTGTCCTGAACTTGTCTTTCTTTCTAAGTTCTCTACCACCACTATTAATTTTTTTGAAACCAACTCTCCGGGCAGTACGCTGATCAAGGACAACCTTGCCCTTCGATTTCACACAGAGCACGCGTAGCTTCACCAGCAGTACAATAATTGTCCTGACTAATAAAGGGGACATAATATGTATAGAAACATAACTTACAACGTATTGTACCTTTTTTTTTCAATGTCTTAACAAATAGAATAAATTTAAAAAAAATTGCTAAAAACTAATTTTATTAATTGCCAAATTTGCTATTTTTGTTTTGCACAGCACCTTTCAGAAACACTGTAGGCTTGCGTATATTTCAATTGCTAAATGGCTTAACTTACAGTGTACTTTTAGTGCATACACCGTTGCAGTTGTATTTAGCAGGATTGGGTCGTAGTCCATTGTATTATACGTCATTTATTTGTGTAAGTATAAGTAACGTAACATGATATGGAACTTATTTATTAGTTCTTCTTTCGCTTACCATAGTAAGGGAGAGTATAAGTGAGACAAACTTTGTGAAGCATGTTAAGATAAGCAAGTTAAGATCATGTTTGCTCATTTGAGATTTTTAAATGTTGCAGTTATGGATGTCATTAGGAGATATTTTCATGACCTACTTGCTCGCCTTGGCGCTGTATCTGTTCGTGGAAGCTCCCATGAATGTCCTACAAGATCTGCCGTCGTTATTTTCAAAACTGTTCAAGAGTAATTATTATAAAAATAATGAGAAATACCTAAAGAATTAAGATTACAAAAAAAAAAAAATAGTTCAAAATTATATATATAATAAAATTTGTTTTCTAAAGATTTAATAAATCGCTTCTTTTACCATTGTTTTGTTCTTTTGTCTTCTTGCTGAGCTCTCTTTTACTTTTTCTTACTCCAAGAGCAAATATTGCGACTGGACTAGAATTTACAAATTGAGTTTTCACCCCTCAATACGAACAAAATGTTTTTGGCGAATGGTATATATATATATATATGTGTGTGTGTGTGTGATCAGACATGAATATCCCACTCGATAAATACTTGTAAAAATTCTTCAACCGGAACTACCATTTAAATGATTTTTCAGGTTTTTTACTTCCCTAGTAAGAGGAAGTATTGTAATCGTGCCAAATTTTCGATATCCAGTTTTGACCGGAGATATCGTTTTGAGGCCCACTGAGTCCAAAAAAGTGGTTTTTAGAAAATGGTCTGTGTGCGTGTGTATGTGAACAGCATAGCTCAAAAACGAAAAACCGTAGAAAGTTGAAACGTAATATTCCGTTTAGATATCACCATGGGATCTGACAGTACGTTCTCTGTCAAATACCTCAACCGGAAGTACCACTTTACTAGTTTTTTATTTTTACTTTTTTGCAATTTTCTTAAAAATGGCTTCAACAATTTTCTTGAAACTTACTAGATCAACTACACATACAAAGAGCTACAACTTTTATTTGAAACATTTCTCCAGAAAAATTCATTTAAGGGTGGGTACTTTTGAGGGAGAGGAGGGGTTACGGCTTCCTCTAAAGTGCTATTTCAGTTTATTAGATAATTGTGTCATCTAAATAATATTAATTAGAATTAAATATGTTGTTGAAATTCGGAGTTTGAAAAAATCGGATGACCGGAACTGCGTTTACTGTACCACTTTACTAAATGATTTTTTGCTTTTCGCGATTTTCTCAAAAATGGCTCCGACGATTTTCTTGAAACTTCCTATATAAACTACCTATACAAAGATGTACAATTTTTATTTGAAACGTTTCTCTGGGAAAATTCACTTAGGGAACTTCTAGGGGAGGGGTGGAATTATGTTTGTCTCTAAAGTGCTATCATAGTTGATTATACAATTCTATCATCCAAAAAAAACTAATAAGAAATAAATAGAGCCAAAATTCCGAGTTTCAAAAATTAGTAAACCGGAAGTGCGCTTTTACTGAACAGATTTTTCAGTTTTCGACGAATTTCATTCACCAAGTATAAAATTTATCAATTATAATTTTGAAAACTGGAATAGGAGAAAGTCGTGTGACTGTTTCACACCACATATTTTTATTTTAATTTCTTTTCTTTTTTTTTTTAGTTGACGAAAAATTTCATTAAAATGACTTAAGGTCAGACAGGTTAAAGAGCGCAGTTGTTTTAATCTTGCTATAAATTTAATAATCTTGTGATAAGAGTAATAATGAGCCGTCATGTCCCTGGCCCGGTTAACAACCTCATTGTAGTAGAGCATTAGTATCAGCAAACGTGGCACATATTTCTACCCTAGTATGAATTCCTTTACTAAAGTGACTCCCACAGATTTAAAGTGCTCTTTTACAGATCTAACTATAAAATATAGAGCAGAAATAAATCTGCTTATTAACCTCACATATTCCTCTTATGTTCCTCAAAACTACCTAAAATCAATTTTTTGTGTAAAAAAATATTATTAATAAAAGTGATGCATTGGTTAAGTACAAAAGAATCTCCTTCGTCCATATAATATAATACGGCTTTAATTACATTGTACATGTTTTTTGTTTTTTTTTATTTTTTTGTTGAAATTGAAAACTGTAACAGTAGTTACAACAAGTAAATATGGTGGTAGCTAATACAGTAACAGTAGGTTTAGATTGGAGAAGCCACCCAGTGGTGACACTCCGTTATCATGGAACATTATTTCACTGTGTCATGACAGTATTAGATCGCGAGGCCATCTCCTCTTCAATCTCCTTAGAGGATTACCTGGTATTTTAGGACAGGACAGCTGTTCTATTAGAGAACTGGAATGAGCTTGCTGTAGAGGAATGAAATCTGAGGAAACGAGATTTCGCTAAATCGTTGACAAATGGAATGTTCAGGTCATTGTGGATAGTGAGGTTCGATATAAAAAATGGAGCATTAAGGATTTTCCGAAGAATTATTGACTGCAAAGACTGGATGCGTTGGGAGTTGGATCATTTAGTCGATTCCCATACTTCAATGCCGTATGACCAAATTGGTCTTAGTAACAGCAGATATAAAAGTCTTTTGTTATTTAAGTTTAGTTTTGATTGCCTGTCGATGAGCCTTGCGAGGAGTTTATAGCTTCTTGTCTTTTCAGTCTAGTATGTTGATTCCATGTTAATCGTCTGTCCAGGTATAGTCCCAGGTAACGTACATTGTTAGCTGATGGAATAGGGATTTGGTTAATGAATACAGGTGGTAGGATTTCGTCCAAGCGTAAATACTATGTACTTTGATTTGGTTGGATTAATTTTGATTCGCCATTTATCTAACCAGGTCTGGAGTTGGTCGAGGTGCGTCTGGAGAGCCCTGACAGCAATAACTGGATCGATATGAGGGGACAGTATTGCGGTATCATCCGCAAAGGTAGATATGATGGTATTTGGATGCTGTGGAATATCTGCTGTGTACAAGCTGTACAGGAGAGGTCCGAGGATACTGCCTTGGGGAACACCAGCTCTACTCAACTGTATACAGGATTCTACTGTTCCACAGCTTACCCTGAAATATCTGTCTTGCAGATGTGATTTTAGGATGAGGTAGTAAGTATGAGGAAGGATATGCCTCAGCTTCCACAGCAGGCCCTCTCGCCATACTCTGTCAAACGCCTGAGCGATATCTAGGAAAATACTTGGGCAATACTGCTTCCGCTCGAGGGAGGTGGCGATAGCGTCCACAACTCTAAGAACTTGATGGGTTGCAGAACATTGTACATGTAAAACAATGAAATAGCATGAACAAAATAAATAATAAATAAACACACACAAAAAAAGAATCAAATTAAATTAAATTAAATTAGAGGCTGAAAGTAAAAGCAAATCGTGTGCTATTTAATTGTGTAATGAGTAAAACTGAACAGAACAATTAGTTTCTATTATAAAGAGCAGGCACATGTGTGTAGGTATCAGTATATAGATTGCATACAGTCAAACAAAATAACGGACAAAAATGATGAAAATAAAGTACTGATTTGTTTTAGTAATTGAATGATAGATGTGCACCGCACCAAATGTTAAACATGAACTCCTAATTTTTCTTCAAATTTGAAAGTCTATCAATGCTTCTAATGTATATTAAAGCCCGCAAGGGGTATCTATTGCATGCAATTACTTGGGGAGTAGCGACCTACGGGTTACCAAGGCTGAGTACTCCATGCACTTCGTCAGAACAGTACACAGTTACACTTAGAACTGCATACACTCTACACTTTACAGACAAGAACAAACACAGTACACAAACTACGGGTCCGTGCCTAGTTAATTGGCGTAAGCCAAGGGAGACCGAAGGGATTAGCTCCGTGGTAGCGCGCTGGACTAGCAACGGGGAGATCCCGGGTTCGACTCCAACAGTGCTGCCCTTAGATTTTCTCTTCGTAGGAGAATCTACAACTCACTGTCCGGTGATGGGCGGTGTTGTCTGTAGCTAGAGAACACTGCTTGGAAGCCGGCAGTGCACTGAGAAGGCTCCGAGAGAGGGCACAATAGATCTTTCAGGTCGCAGTGCAATAATCCCCTACAACAATCTACAATGTATATTTATATTATGTAGGTGTTAGAACCACACATTATACTGACGTGGTACTTTAGAAGAAAACTTAACGCTACTATTCCCCCAGAAATTAACATTTCTTGGGAAAAATTTTGAAATAAAATATTGATAGGTATTGATGTGTGTAGATAGTATACGAAGATGTAAAGAAAATTGTTGGAGCCGTTTCCTAGAAAATCGCAAAAAAACAAACAAATCCATTGAGTAAAGTGGTACTTCTGTTTGGCGAATTTTGACATTTAATTCCTGTCGAATCCTATGGTATTACTTAAACGAAATGTCAAGTCTGAACTTTCTGCGTTTTTATTTTTTTTCATTTTTGAGCTTTCCTGTTCACTTCCATTTTCCATTTTTATCTAATATTTTCTAAAACCCACTTTTTTTATTTATTTAGGGGACCTTAACACTGTTTATCCGGTGACTACTGGATATGGAAATTTGACACGATCACATTACTTAAAGTTCATCCAAAAAGAGTAAATACATGTTTCTCTTAAAAAGTGACCTGTTGGTAATTGTAGTTCTGGAGGAACACTAGAATTAAACTTTCCTGTAAAGTACCACTTCAGTACAACTATATAATGTTAGTCATAAGAACCTAGGCTAGAATTCCAAAATTGAAGAATATAGGTTTTGATCAAGGCTCAAACAGGAGGTGTTGCCAAAAAACATCACCTTACAGAAGGAAGAGAAAGAAATAAGAAACGCTATAATACTAGGGAATCTGAACACGCAGACTTGAAATCAAGTGGTGGGGGATGATGATATTTGAGTGCATATAGATTATTTGATGGTTTATTGTTTAATATCCTGTTGTTACTGCACACTGTTACTTTCTTGCCCATTATTTACTCCCCCAGCAATTAGGAAACAAAACTTCAAAAAATATTATCAAATGAAGGAAAATATGTAAAATTACAAGTGACATATTACGTCAAGTTTCAAAATTAAATCGTGCCGATTTCAAGACATTTTGGTCAGTGTTTAAGAAAGCGCTGAGAATTTAAAAAAGCTGTAAGTATTCTTTTAATAAAACTATATTGTGGAAAACCTTGTCCATGACTTTCTTCTCTAAACTGCAGTTTACACAGATTTAAGTGGCAATATTTTCTTTAAACTTACTCCGGGCAAAATGCATCAGTCGGAAGAATGATTGGATTTAATGTTTTTTTCTCCCACTTTTTCGTGATTTTTCTCAAAAACGGATTCAACGATTTTCAATATAATATAGCTAACACTTCGTTGTAATATAATATAATATTAGTTCTACACTAAATTTGCTTAAATTGATAAATTTTATAGTTAGTGTACCACATTTAATAAAAGTCGTCGGTGTTTTGATGAAGAAAACTGAAAAAAAAGAAGAAAACTGTTCAGTAAGAGCGCTCCTCCAGTTTACTAATTTTTTTGAAACTCTGAATTTTGGCCATCTATTTATTTCTAATTAATTTTGTTTGGATGATAAAATTGTGTAATCAACTATGATAGCAGTTTAGAGAAAAACATGACCCCCACCCCTCCCCAAAAAGCCTTCTTAAATGACGTCAGGAGAAATGTTTCAAATAAAAGTTGTAGCTCTTTATATATATAGTACACATTCATACTTTAAAGAAAATCGTTGGAGCCATTTTCGAGAAAATACCAGAAAGCTGAAAAATACATTTCAGTAAAAACGTACTTCCGGTCATCCGATTTTTTTTCAAACTCGGACTTTCAGCCACTTATTTAATTGTAATTAATATTATTTAGATGACAGAATTGTGTAATAAACTGAAATAGCACTTTAGAGGAAAACCTCACCCCATCCCTCCCCAAACGCTGCCGTTAAATGAATTTTTCCGGAGAAATATTTCAAATAAAAGTTGTAGCTCATTGTATGTGTAGCTGATATACTAAGTTTTAAGAAAATCATCGGAGCCATTTTTGAGAAATTGCAATAAAGTAAAAAACCAACTAGTAAAGTGGTACTTCCACTTTACAACTAGTAAATTAGCTCTGTGCAAGTCTATGTTATCACATTATTTTGACAAAAACATCCTCATGATAGGCGAACGCCCGAAAAATGGTCGATGACCACAAAAAGAAGCAGGCTGCCACGGAAAAATCTTTGATGCTATCCAGCTCTGCGGAACCAACCCCAACAAATATGTACATTTGTATTTCGATCTGAACTTTCCCTAAAGAACAAGATATATACTAGAATCAGGCCAAATTCATAAAGTTGCATTAAAATGCTGCAAACTATAATAGAGTTGTGCAGTTCTCTGTGACTGACATACCTACACAGTTCCAAGTAAACTACTAGTTCTCTTAAAGTGATTTTGTCCGAATTTTAATATGACCAAGATGGATACTAGAACAGGGTAAATACTAAGTTGCATTAATGTACTGCCTCGGTAATAGAGTTGTGCAGTTCTCTGTGACTGACATACCTACACAGTTCAAGTAAACTACAAGTTCTCTTAAAGTGATTTTGTCCGAATTTTAATATGACCAAGATATATACTAGAACAGGCTAAATATTAAGTTGCATTAATGTACTGCGAACTGTAATAGAGTTGTGTGCAGTTCTCTGAGACTGACATACCTACACAGTTCAAGTAAACTACTAATTCTTTTAAAGTGATTTTGTCCGAATTTTAATATGACCAAGATATATACTAGAACAGGCTAAATACTAAGTTGCATTAATGTACTGCCAACGTAATAGAGTTGTGTGCAGTTCTCTGTGACTGATATACCTACACAGTTCAAGTAAACTACTAATTCTTTTAAAGTGATTTTGTCCGAATTTTAATGTGACCAAGATGGATACTAGAATAGGCTAAATACTAAGTTGCATTAATGTACTGCCAACGTAATAGAGTTGTGTGCAGTTCTCTGTGACTGATATACCTACACAGTTCAAGTAAAGTACTAGTTCTTTTAAAGTGATTTTGTCCGAATTTTAATATGACCAAGATGGATACTAGAATAGGCTAAATACTAAGTTGCATTAATGTACTGCCTCTGTAATAGAGTTGTGCAGTTCTCTGGACTATACAAATTTAAAAATTAATTTAAGAATAAATTTGTTATTTTCAGCTTGTCCTACCATATTTCTACCAGAATGGTGGCAAATGTTTGGATAATCCAGATTGTGGCTAGGATTATGGCATCGTACGTGCCATTTGGCATGGAGCCCGGGCTGTGCACCAAACAAGGAAACCTATACAATATGCATGTTGCTAATTTAACATTCTGGGCTGTGCAAAGTAAGTATTTAGCTTTTTCTAAGTAATGAATTTTGTTGTGTATGAAGGCTTTTCAATGGTTTACGGTAGCACTGATACTTGTTATGCTTTTTCTGGCGGCACTAATGATATTTTGCAATACTTTGCACTTTTTACAATTTCTACTATCTGTTACTTCCTATTAGGAGGAGGCAGCATTGCGATCCTGTCAAATTTTTGATATTGAGTTTTCGCCAAACATTAGGTTTTGAGGTCCTCTGTGAATGAAAAAAAATCTGACATGAAACACTGAATATAAATGTCAGAGTTTCATTAAAATTAAACTTTACATATTTGTGCTAACAATAATAGAGAGGTGGTGGGCCATAATTACCAACCTATTAGGCAGGAAGAAGAGCAGTGATTATATTATGGCCCAGTTGAACGCTCTAAAATCCCTGAACCATCTACATATAAAATTTGAAATTAACGCCACAAATTCCGCACAACAATCCAAAATAATTTAAAAAAAAAAAAAAAAAAAAAAAGTTTGGCTAAATCTTTATAATCGTTTTCGAGAAAATTCCAAAACCCAATAACCTATTCTGTAAAACTATACTTTCAGGTAAACCGATTTTCTTCAAATTTGGAATTCCTTATCAATGCTTCTATTTATTTATTTGTAAAACCAAGCGGCCATACAAATGTGTACAGTGCATCATTAAGTTATAATCTTTGTATACATTACAATCTTAGCAGAATTACATTAGAATCTTTACTTTTGTTGGGCCGGTGTGTGTGTGTGTGTGTGTGTGTGTGTGTGTGTGTACGCCCAGTACTCCCCCCACGCGCGCGCTCCTGCCCGTGCGTTTGGGCGCCTTCTTAGAACCCACTAAGCTGCTTCCGCCCTCCTTCTTCCCTTCTGGTTTTTTGTTATAGTATTTTAGGGCCAGCTTTCCGGCTTTACATCATCTTATTGCATACCTAACTTATGTTTTCCCTCTCTACTACCGATCGCCGTGGCCAACGCTTGTATTCTCCACCACTCTTCTTCTGGTGCTCTAAACGCTAACACCTGTGTGTCTGCTCGTAGTTCGCCTTGTGTGCTGAGTGCTATCAACTTATCCGCGCCTTCGCTTATAATTGATATTCTTTACCAGTTAAGAATAAACTTCATCTTATCCGCACCACGGCCTTCAGGTGAACTTATCTTCCGCGCCTTGGTTGCCTCACACTATCAGCAACGTCAACAACAGCCTCATCCGCTTTACCCAGCCCTCTACTTCCTGTATCCGCTCCTGAATTCCCTTCTTCACTACGCCCTCGCACCTGAACTCACATAAACACGCACACACACACACACACACACACACACACACACACAAACACACACACACACACATGCACACACGTCACCTCTTCCTTTCCCAATCCGCCTATCGCCTCATCGCCTCTTTGCGTCATCATTCGTCGTCATCAGAAGGGTAACTCTCACCTTTTTGTATTACACTTATTTTCTTACTTTTATATTATTCCTTGATTGTACTTTAGTCTCACCGCTCGCCATCGCGCTTGGGTGTCTGTCGCGCAGACTTCTTTGATATAACAATTAAACTTGAACACAACACTCAATAATGAACAGCTGACGTTGAAATACAGTTGATATACTTTATAGTTGATACATACAGTTGATACAAAAAGAAGCAGGCTATCACGGAAAATATTTCTGATGCTTTCCAGCTCTGTGGAACCAACCACAACAATTAAAGAAAATCGTTTGGAGCTTTTTGTAAGAAAATCATGAAAAACTGAGAGAAATACAAACTTTCAGCAAAGTGGGACTTTCAATTAATGGATTTTGCCCGAATGTATTGTGGTCTGATACGGTGGCAGCGCGCCTGAACTCCAAAGCACTTTGCGTTTTTGAGATAACTCCTCTGTTCATTTTTGAAAAAAAAAAAAATGATTTTAGGGGGTGGGTGGGTTAGAGGTCTGTCAGTTTGTTTCAATTTAAATTTGCTCAAGTTTTGTTGGTTGTGACATAGAGCGTTCCTAAGGCCGCTGAGGTATACAAGTAAAATCCCCCGGCAGTTTCTTTATGATAAGCTCAACTCAAAATCTGTGTGTGTTAGCGCGCCCCCGTGTTTTGTACCGGATTGTTTACATCTCCTTGCTGCTCTCCATAACTTCTCTCCCCACCAGATTTGAAATCCTAGTGCCGCCACTGTCTAATATTTGAATGTTCTATAGCTATTTTTTGTTATTTTTTTTATTTTTTAAGTGATGGATTCATCAAGCACTGGCATCAGCGGATTACTGTCAGGTAATCGGTATGACTTCGGCCATATGGACCAATGTGCCAACATTTTTGTACCTGAATACAATATCTATGGCAGATATTTTGTTGTAAATTTAAAATTTAATGTAAATGATGGAAAATTTAATGAGAATTTGGGTAAAATTTATAAACAACCAAATGCCAGCAGTTCCGTGTGGAACGAATTTATAGTAAGTATTTTCTACAATTACTTAGTACTTTCACTTCTGCTGTAAGTAGTAGTTGCTTTAAGATCTCCGGAGTATGAACAATCTGGTGTGGAACAGTTTCATGCTTGGTAGGCAAGCATGGCTGAGGAAGTCACCTGAATGTAATAGTTACATTCAAGTCCGCAAGACGGCGTTAATTGCACTGAAGGAAACATAAATAACGCGACTAATTCTAAGAATTTTAAAGAAAATTTGTCCATTAAATTGAATTAATTGCGGAAGAAAAAGTGGTGTGTGAGTGTTTCACACCACATTGATTGCATTTTCTTGTTTCCAGCCAACCAAAGATCCCAGGATAAATCCAACTAATCAAATAAACTGGGTCATCTGTGTACCAGCGTCATGCACTGCCGATGACGTCAAATATTCTTTGATGTCAAAATTGATGCCAGCATTGGAAACAAACGGTATAATTGGCAATTTGACAATACTGGACAGATATACCTATTCCAAAGTTGACCCACCGATTAAACTGCCAGCAGGATATCACTTATTTCTGTAAGTAAACAATATTTGCAATTTTTTTTCAAAAACAGCTCAAACAATTTACTTTGAGCTTGGCATATTAACCACAACCTACAAAGAGCTACCACTTTTAACTGAAATATCACCACCCCGAATGCGGCGTTGGAGGTCCTCCTTAACTTACCATCGTTGCATCTTCTCATCCAAGGCGAAGGCAAAATGGAAATTCATAGCTCCTGCAGGGGTCGCCACCTATCACCTCAAGGCATGATTCTGTTAACCAGAGGCTGATAGAAGAAGTTAAGGCTGACCATGTACTTGGCATACCTACCGATAGGATTATTCCCAAGCTTTAATTTGAAAGGAACTTCCACATTGTTATACCGATCAGGGATGAATGGGACAGGGATTCCCCTCTGCTCGGTAACTCGGTCTGGTATACAGACGGCTCTAAAACTCCCACTGGGGTCGGAGCTGGGGTCTATGGGGGCAGGCCTAAAGTCAAGATTAAGGCCAGCCTAGGGAAGTACGCTACGATTTTCAGGCCGAAGTTGTGGCGTTACAATTCTGCGCTAAAGAGATTATAAGGCAAGAGTTAGTGGGTAGAAGAGTGGCCATATATTCCGGTAGTCAGGTAGCCCGGAAGGCACTCTCTTCACACCAAATAGTCTCAAGACTGGTGTGGGACTGCCTACCTACCCTAACTGAGGTGGGTGCTCGGAACAAGCTGACACTCGCCTGGGTGACGGGTCATACGGGGTTCCTTGGCAACGAAAGGGCTGATGCCCTGGCGAGGGAGGGCTGGAAGGATACCTTTATATGCTCTGAGCCCTTCTGCGGGATGCCCAGGAGCCTCATTCACGCCTCTATCAAGGAATGGATAAAAGACCTGCGTCTGCGATGGTGGGAAAGTACGCCAGGGCAGAGGCAGGCTAAACTCTTCATTAAGAGAGATTTGCCTAAATTTACCAAGGACCTACTGACCATAGCCGAAGGGATATAAGGCTAATAGTTGGTCTACTAACAGGGTATTGCAGGCTGAATAGGCACATGTACCATTTACTACTTGCAGACAACGCATTATGCCGTTTCCGCATGACCGAGGAGGGGTCGGTACACATCCTTTGTGAGTGTGCCGGACTGGCGAGAAGAAGGTTTCTTCAACTGGGGATTACCACCTCCCACCTCTATATTGGGACAAGGTGAGAAGAATTTGAAATTTAAAAAAAAATATTTTCATTTTATATGATAACAGTATTATAGTGGAGTAAGAGAAAGTCGTGTAAGTGTTTCACACTAAATTTTTAGTAAATATTTTGTGGGTGAGGATCTACAATTTGGGAAGATTCTCGTCCCAAAAATTAACCTGTGTTAGAGACATTAAAGAAAAAAATAAATAGAAGATGTTTCGATGTCTAGCGGTGAGATATCTGATTGCAGTCTGGAAATCAAAAATGTCGGGTAGCATGGAAGTAACATTCGCAGATATCCACTGCATTGTATATATATTTTTTAAAGCAATTGGTCATCACGTGTTATTCTAGTGCCTAGCGCACTCTTCCTTGGTGCGAGAATTCAGGGCTCATTCCCATGAACGCAAAGTCGGTATTGACCCAGCTTCGTGAGGAAAATGTCAAGCTACAGATAGGTAGCGCACCAAGGTAGCGAAGATAAGAACTAAAAGGCAGCCAACGAACTGAGATGTTGCTTACCCATACGTCTTTTTATTAATATTATATGAACAATATAATTAATATTTTAAATAGGAAATTAACTTAAACACAATGTGCAAGGTTATTGTAGCAAGTGTTGCAAAAATATTACAGGGTTTACTAATTACATTCGTAACAAAATAAGCCACACAAAGCCCCTGTCTGTATAATCAACTGATTTTGTGAAAAGTTACCAATAATACTAAGCATTATTTATATAATAATTACATGCTTTTGTAAAGTTTAGTGACAGCAAAACAGGAATAATAATTGTGAATTGTAAATACTTCGGTTGATGTACCTACATATTTTATGGAAATGTTCGTGTCAGACCGTTTCGAAAATTTAATATTTAATTTCAACTTTTCGGGCTTACATTCGTCAGATTTATAAAATTTTAGACAAGCAAATTATGTAAGTCAACAAATATGAGGGGCGATGGAAAAAAATACCATACCCCGGGCGCCATTTAACCTTGTTACGCCACTGATTTTGTATTAAACTACAATGAGAGATATTCGAATGAGTGGTTCATAACAGATTTCTTATTTATTAATTTCGACCATAGTTTTTTTTTGGTTTATTAACAAAATAATACTGATAATACAACACAAAATTAAAACTAGGATTACAAGGAAAGTATTCATAGTGGGCATGTAACTGAAGTACACCATCCAACTGAATTGATTTAAAAAATATGCATAGTTTGTAGTTATGAATGACTATTTCAGTAATATTAGTAAAATAAACTTACCGAGTTGCTGAAGTTATGGCGGACGAACTAACTAGACTGTAACCTCATTGCACGTGTTCGCTTACACAGTCCATCCTTCGTTTAGGAATTAAGAAAACTTAGAGCGGGCTAATCAAATTGAATAACGTAACAGACCTTTATTTCACAGTACACTACCACAAAAAATCAAAATGAAAAAAATCTGGTGAGAAACACTCATATCACTATCTCTTAATCTAATTAATACAATTTAATCAAGAAATATATTTACTTTAAAATATTGCCACTATTACAGAGTTCAGTTAGACTGGCCATAAACATGGTGGCGAAGATTTTGCTTGTATACTAAAGCGACCACATGTGGAGCGCTATTAGGGAAATTTAAATTTAAAGTAACTGACAGACTTCATATTTGGAATTATATCAACGCTTGTGATGTGTATTAATATTATATAGTTGGTAAGACATATATTATATTGATGTGGTACTTAGAGGAAAGCATAACACTAATATGCCCACAAAGTGCCCCAAAAATCAATTTTTCCGGGAAAATGCTTCAAATAAAAGTGATAGGTATCGTTAAGCGGTAGGTGTTAGGTTTCGGTTGATGGATTTTGCCTGAAATCTTGGTATCTTGATGCGGTGGTAGTGTCTAAATGGAATATCAATTTTGAGTTACCAGCGACTTTTCGTTTTTTTCAGACAATCTATTAGTACACTTAGTTCATACACGGACCATTCGCCACAAGTCTTTTTTTTCGTTTTCAGGGGACACCCAAAACTCAATTTCGAAAGGAAATCTGGCACGATCGCAATATTTCTTCTCACTAGGAATAAAGTATAAATGTTTTTCGCGAATGGTATATATATATTGTAATGTGTAGACCTTTGGGAGAAATGGTGGAAAAATATAAATTATGACTTTGTAAAATATATTAGCAGAAATATGTTTAATATTGATTTATTATTTAGAGCAATATCAAGATTGGGTTTTACGAAGGTTGGGTGAAACAATGAGGGACAGTTAGAAAGGTAGAATACCTTTAGAACAATAAAATGGAATTTCCCGCTTCTCACTTTCCCCGGGGTGGAGGTACAATATATAAGGTGGACCCTATTAGGGAAGCGTGGAGTTCAAAATTTATACCGTAAAAGGAGTGAATTCTGTGATTAGAAAAAGCCATGTTACAGCAGTGAGTGGTGGAAGTGCCCCAAGAAACCCAACCTTCTTCAAGTCAGTAAATATGTAAGTTTATAAATTCATCCTAAATGACAAGACACTTAATATGTTGTTATATCTCAATATTGTATTTATTAATTTTTGACATATTAATAAATTTGGTTATTGGACATTTGGTTATTTTAATTATACATTTTGAATCTATATACTTAGTTGTTTTTTCATCCTCTCCAACTTCTGTATAAACACAGACCTCACGAGATCCCTTTAGAGAAGAGTTAAATTAAAAATTATAATTATTCACTCCATGAATAATGGAGACATTGACCAAACCGGAAAGGTCTGAAGAATTCAGAGCGATTTCCGGTATGAAAGTTATATCTTTGTTTATAATCATCCTGGGCCATAGAATGATGATGTAGTAGCTTGTATAGTATTTTGAATTTCTTTTTTAAACCCCCACAAAACACAATCATATATTATATATATATATGTGTGTGTGTGTGAATATATATATATTTGTGTGTGTGTGTTTTAGTGTGTGGTTGGGTGGATTTTTAATAAAATATCTCAAAATGAAAAGTTGCAAGGAACTCAAACTTGGTTATTCGTTAACACTTTTCTGAAAACATTGATTGATTGAGATCTGGCAGTTCGTTTTAATTTAAATTTGCACAAAATCTTGTTGGTTTTGCCATAGAGAGCTCCACATAAAGCCGCTCAGGTATACAAGTAAAATCCCTATTATTATTTTTATGGCCAACCGTTACTAAACATTGTAAACGTTGCAATTTTAAAGAAAATCTCTTGATTAAATTGTATTAATTAGTGTAAGGGAAAGTTGTGTGTGTGTGTATTTTTGTTTGAATTCAATTGAACTATTTCATTTTAGGCTCTTCACTGTTGGACTGATTACAGCTGTTGTCTTGGTAACGCTGTATGATCTTTGGCGTGGAGACTGTATTACTGTCGACAGAAGTAAGTGTAACCTTCTCTTTAAATTAAAACATAACCTGTACCCACTGAGCTCAGAAATGGCAAGGCTTCTTAAGGAAATTCGTAACTAACGAAGTTCCATGGACTTGAAAACCCATCCACATAGGTCTGATCTTTACAGACACGATATTATATTAATCATCAGTCTGTGTAGAGTGATTCTATACATATTATCTCCCTTCCATATTCAGTTCAATTAGTGTACAGCTGCTGAAGGTACGCGTGCTCTATGTGAAATCGAAGAGGAATATGTCCTTGATCACCGTACTGTCCGGGGAGTTGGTTTCCAAACTATAATAGATTCTGTGGGGGTTATGGTGAACAGTCCACCAATACTACCTGGGATCTGCTTTATAGCCATATTTAGTCTGCCTGTTCCTGAAACTATGCTTCGAAATTGTTTTATTTTTTTTAGAATAACCATATTTTTCTTTCTTTTCTAGGGAAATGGTATTTTAAATTTTCCATGGTGAAAAACATGGAGACATTGACCAAACCGGAAAGGTCTGAAGAATTCAGAGCGATTTCCGGTATGAAAGTTATATCTTTGTTTATAATCATCCTGGGCCATAGAATGATGTTCTCCATATTCTCGCCTCTGGTGAATCAGCGGGAAAATGAGCTGGTAAGTTGCAGTGGTTTGTATACATTTTCCCTGCTTTTTGATGTTGAACACGTTTTATGGGCTAGTCGTTTAAAAGTGAAAATCGTCACGGAAAAACCTCAGGAAAATTCACCAAGAAGCGTGGTGGGGGAAATGTTGCCCCCTGTAGGCCTGCAGTATTATTTTTTGTCCATTCACCATGTGAGTTTGGAGGAAACTTAAGGCACCGCCTCTATGCACCCACAGCGGTTTTTTTTGTTGCTTAGGGACCCGTTTAAAAAACAGAAATTTCTTTTTGTATCAGGAGAACTGGCCACTTATACGAGCTCAAAAGTAAAGTGTGAGTAGTTTTGGAAATAATGTGTAATACTTTTAGGTGGTGCTCTTGAAATGTTTCTGGTGTGTGTTGTTGTTTAGTAGTGTGTAGTGGTAGCTTGTAGTGGCTTGAGCGGTTTTGTAAAAGGGCTTGTGGGTATATATGTTTAAGAGAGAAGTATTAGTAATAATCAAGAGAGCACTACTGTTTTTAAAACAAATATATTATTCTCTAAGCAAATTTAAGTACTTTACAATATTACAAATATATCTTAACAAATCAGATGTTTATCTAGAATAAATGCACAATCTCGATCTAGAAACAGGCAACTGAGTTTAAGAGCGTTTCCTGATTGTTCTGGCCTTGAGTGTCTTCAACGTATTTCTTTGAGGAATTAAATGAATTTTTTGGTGGTTTGTAGTTTGTAGTAGTCTGGGTAGCACGTGCGTTACGTAAAGGGGGCTTGTTAAGTAGATAATTTTTAGAATGTGAAGTATCAGCATAAGAAGTAGACACCACTGACAACAATTAAATATAATCTATGAAATACGACTACAAGATTTTTGCAAAGAATTATTACACTTATTAATCTGCCTGATGCTAAGAGAGGCAAAAACCAGTGTTCTGCTTTTTGATGTCGATCCCAGACTATTTCTTGAGGAATGTCCTCCTAACTATATTCAATCAACCTTTCAAATATGCTTGTATGTCGGGAGGATGTTTTATTGTTTTAATAATACCTAAACGTTATCTTGCCCTTTGTCTCTTGGTTTGCATTGACCTAGATTGCAGTACCTGGCTTTATCCCCATCACTAAAATATACTATTTGAACTAGCTAATTTTCACAATTTTATTTTACTAAACTATTTTCCAAAACTATTATTTTTCCATTTCGTTCTTCCACTACACTCTCATCGAAATTTTTGTTTCAAAATATCTTTTCTTTTTGTCCATGCATTAAAGAAGGTGGGTTGGAGAAAACTAGATAAAAAATGCTAAAAAAATACGGGTGGGGTAGGGTCATTTTTAAAATATTCTGTAGTCACACGGTTCTGGAGACTTATTATTTTTCTGATTATTTACACACATGACTGAGCTCATCACTACAATAAAAGTGCTTCCAGAGTAGCAGAAACAATTTCAGGTTCAGCGTAAAGAACTACTGAAGACTTGAAGAACGATTTTACAATTATTTGAAATCTCTGGTCTCTCTTCGAAACGCATAAATCTTCTCAAAAAAATTCTGTGTCAAATAATGCAAACCGCTTGAATATCTACCCAGCAATGTTTACGCATTTCACAAAAACGTGACCATATTCGTGATCGTAAATCGTGATCAAAAACTTGACACAAAATACCTATTTTATAGATTGTATTAACAGGAGTAAGAGACAGTAGTGTGAGTATTTCGTTTCATACCAAATGTTGTTTTATTACCTTTGCAGGGCATTATAATTATGCTAGCTGGGCGACGCTCCGCCCCATTGCTCATAATGTACAATTTAACCCCATAATAGTTTAGGTATGTTTTCAGGTAATTGGCGATTTTATCCATACATTTATGAAAAATGGCCCAGTTGTTGTGAATACATTTTTTGTAATCACTGGATTTCTAACCTATTATAAAATAGTTAAAGACATCGACAAACAACGCCCAGTGAACGTTTACAAATTGGTGATCAGACGTTGGATCCGGTAAGTACTAACCAATTTAACTTTAATACGTGATTAGGTTCGCAATGTTGGTTAACATGCTGTGATTTTATCCATCGTAGCACGATTATTTTTTTTATCTCGTCCTGAAGCAATATACACAATGGCTCCGAATCAACCAATCCCACCTTGTGCAGATGTTTCTTGAACCTACCATGCCCAGTAAATAGGCCCGTTATCAGACAGATCTGATACCTGCTTAAACCCAGGGTCTCTCGGTTGCTTCTTCTACACAGCTCTGCATGACATTTTGCATGTTTTGCCCCATACTTAGCCTCCAGTGACGATTATTTCCTCCTCCGAGTCCATTCTCCTCAGACAGAACCCCCTCGCACTCTCCCACTTTGGCTATTCCCAGAACAGGTTCCGGTCCAACTCCATTCCTGGCCAGTTGGACAGCTAGTTCATTAACTTTAATTCCCTTGTGTCCCGGCACCCATACCAGCCGCACTTTGTTGTGCCTGGATAACGCCTTCAGGGAGGCTCTACACTTCCTGACTAGGGAAGAAATGATTCTGAATGCCCAAGTGCCTTCAGTGCAGCCTGGCTGCCCGAAAAGATGCATATCTCCCTATTCCTAGTGCTCATACGCAAGATTTCCTCAGCACAGAACTTTATTGCATAGACTTCAGCCTGGAATACCGTGGAGTATCCACCGAGGAGCCTCTCAATGAATACCTCCGGTTTAACTCGATATATACCGGCTCCAGTTCCGCAGGCCATTTTGGACCCATCCGTAAACCAGGATTCTCTAAGCCAGCCGCGTTTTTTCCAACTTTTAGCCTGTTCCGATTTTGACGTAAAGAACACTTGATGCAGCTGAGGTAACCCTAGCAGTACTTCCAGTGCAGCCGTTGAGGCACTACAAAATGCCCCCGAAAGCATGCCAGCCTTTCAACACCTGAAAGGTTCTTCCTCGCGACCTGCTGTTCCGTTTTTGGCAGTCTGGGGTCCAAAATGATCCCCAGGTATTTCACCTGACCAGACACATCTAGAGTTCTTCCAAAGAAGTTCAATGGTAAAACATTCCACATTCCTTCTTCTGGTAAATGGAATCAAAGTGGTCTTAGAGGGGTTGACCATCAGGTCCACCCCTCTGCACTACCTCTCCACCACTCGCAGGACCTCCTGTAGAAGCTCTCTCCAACAGTCTCATGTCTGCCCCTGACCACGACCACCACATCGTCCGCGTAGCCAAGGACAGAACACCCTCTGCGATCCAGCTCCACCAGCAGCTCGTCTACAACCATGCACCACAGAAGAGGAGACACGAACCCGCCCTGAAGGCATCCCCTTGTAGCAGTGGTTTCAAGCGTCTCCTCATAGAGGTTAGCTATGATTCATCTAGTTTTAAGCACGCTGCCAATCCATCTAGTAATAGTCCGATTTACTCCGTGCCTTTCCAGAGCTAGTTTGATTGAGCTGTAGATAGTGTTGCTGAAGGCACCCTCTATGTCCAGAAACACACCCAACGCACTTCCCTGCCATAAACCGCCGCCTTCAATTCTCCTACAAGAGAGTGGAGGGCTGTTTCGCAAGATTTACCCCTCTCGTAGGCATGCTGATTAGAATGCAGGGGCCGCGATAGGAGCACCGTCTCCCTGATGTGCAGGTCTACCAGTTTCTCCAGCACTTTCATCATAAATGAGGAAAGGCTGATTGGTCTAAAATCTTTGGCCTGGTTATGAGTCCTCTTCCCAGGCTTCGGAATAAAGGCAAATCTTACAGGCCTCCATGACAACGGGACATGGTTGAGGGCCAAACCTGTCCTCATTACCCTGCAAAGCATAGGAGTAAGAATTTCACTTCCCTGCTGTAATAAAGCAGGAAGGATATCATCAGGGCCCGGCGACTTGTAAGGCTTAAAATGATTTAGTGCCCACTTGAATCTTATTATGTGTGACGCATCCTTTGGCCACGGTCCAATCTTTCCTGGATCCAGGCCGACTCCCTGGACCCATTAACGATTCATTTCGCGGCACCACCGTCGTCACCCTTGAGGCAGGAAAAAGTATCTCCAAAGTATCCCTTCCCGCCTCTCTAAAGTCACCGTTAGGTTTCCTGATTGTTCCCAGCGATTTGCCGGTAGTCTTGACAATATTCTGTGGAGTCTGGCTCCTTCGGAGGTCCTTTCTACCTCCTCGCACAGCCTTCTCCACGAGTTCCTTTTAGCTTTTCTAATCGCTAAATTGTAAGAGGTTAGGGCCTCACGGTACTCCTCCCATGTTCCCTTTCTCTTTGCCGCATTAAACAGCCTTCTCACTCTCGTGCGGAGGCCCGCCAGCTGGTCATTCCACCAGATGACCGCTCTGGTGGATGTTCTTAACCTTCCGCGCAGTTATTCTTAAAAGCATCCAGGATTACCCGCTGCAGTTGATCCGCAGCGTCCTCGATGTCATTCGGGGTCTTGAAAGAGCGTTTGACTGTAATGATGTTCTGGCTGAGATCCGCCTATATGAATCTCAGTCCGTTCGCTTGAGATTCCTGAAGGTCAGCGTTTGCCTGCATTTAGCCAGGATACCAAACCTAATATACAAGTGAGGGTTTTTAGGACACATGCCAGTTTCTCAAAGAGAGACATACAGTCGATAGAAAGTTAGTCCCTAAGGTTAGATCAATCACCTCTCTACGATTAATGTAGAAAGTTGGTGTTTCTCCTTCATCCATCATGCACAAATTGTTAGACAAGATAAATTCAAGGAGTGACTTACCTCTTTTATTAGTGTCCGTGCTACCCCACACAATATTGTGTGAGTTAGCGTCGCAGTCAATTATGCGCTGTAGACCTTTTTCCCTACACCAGGTGACCAGCTTCCGCATCTCCTAAGACGGCGGCGGCGCTGTTGAGTCGTACGGCAGATACGTAGAGGCCAGCACAATTTCTCTGGTCTCCTCTACCGCACGTAGCTTTATCCCCACTGCAGTCTGATCCCTAGAACAAAAGTCCATCAGCAGCAACGAGGTAATGCTATTTTTTTTCAGACGGGCTTAACGTCCAACTACCACTTAGTGGTGTCGTGACGGGGTCGGAAGCCCTACTTTACTAATAACTTTTTAAACAAATATAAAATTTAGCAGTTACACGCGATACTCGAACTGGGTTCATCCCACTTACAAGTCCATGCTCATAACCAATACACCACACCCGCCCCAGCAGCGAGGTAATGTTTCCCCTGACATAAATACAAGTCCTGAGATTTTCCAGGCTACGATCATAAATTATCTTACCTGTTGCTTCTCCTAGCCCCACAACTCTCCCCCGGACCAGCCAGGGCTCCTGGATAAGGGCTAAGGAGACGTTCTCTCTAATGAGATATCTGGACAGGGCCGACGATGCCCCCCTACTGTGATGGAGGTTTACTTGTAGTATCCTCCATCGGTGCCTGTGGGTCCATCGCCTCCTGTCCATCGTCCCTGGGCTTGGTTACCACCCGAAACCTGACGAGATCCATCCCGAGGAAAGCCTCAAGACCAGATTTTCTCAGTCTCTCCAGGGTCTGGTCGGCCACATCGAAGACCAGGGTTTGCCCCTGGGTATCCAATCTTCTACTAATCAACCTCCAATCCGCCGTCTCCAAGTCCTCATCCTGCATGAATGACCGCTGGAGGTGCCTCCCTTAGCGAGCCAGATACCCACATGGATATCTTGGCCGACATAAGTATATCCTTGGCGAGCCAAACCCTCAGCCTAACTCCCCCTCACACCAGGAGTGTAAGGAGTCTGCTCCAGCCAGAGACGCGTATTATCATTGTGGCAAACAGCAACGAGAACGTCCCTGGACAGGTAGCATCCCCGAACTAGGGCCTGCTCTCACTAACGATCTGGCTACGATCCCGGTCTGTATCCGCTCCGCCTGACTTTCCGTCAGACTGTCGCTTGGGTACGCCTCCTGAGCAATCGCCGTACGGTGGGAGCTAAGAGCATCCCTGAAGGAGCACGATGGTGCCTCATCAGGGCCTCTTGCCCTTTTTCTCAACCGTACCCGCAATACCACCGCCCTACCCCGGGCGGTCGAAGTCCCAGCCACGCCAGCTCTCTCCGGTTGCTTGGAAGAGGCCCTCCCCCTCTGCATCATCTTCCATATACAGTTTGGGATCCACTCCCTCCTCCCAGCGGCCGCCCTGCGCCTCGTCTCCTGTCTATGCTGGGCTCCACTGTGTCTTTCGGGAGTGATCTAATGTCCCCAAGCTTTGAGGACACTTCACCGAGGGTGTCCGCCCGAGAGGAGCCTGGACAACTAGACCCTCCAGCCACCGCACTCCCATCATTCCCTTCAATCAAGGCAGACTGATTGCCCCCCATAGTTTCTATCATAGCAGGTGTACCTTCCCTAGACCTC
>JAAEAF010009894.1:0-28720 GCA_011037195.1 Triatoma infestans
ACTTTCTCTTACTCCAGTTCTCCAAATTACAATTGACAGCTTTTATAGTTTGTGCACCAACTTTAATGAGATTCGTCGAAAACTGAAAACACTGTTCAATAAAAACGCACTTCCGGTTTACTAATTTTCTTGAAACTCGGAATTTTGGCCATCTATTTATTTCTGATTAATTTTGTTTGGATGATAGAATTGTATAATCAACTATGACTACAAACTATAAATGAATTTTCCCAGAAAAATGTTGTAGATCTTTGTATGTTTAGTTTATACACGAAGTTTTAAGAAATTCGTCGGAAACATTTTTGAGAAAATCGTGAAAAAGTGAAAAAAATCATTTAGTAAAGTGTTAATGTAAACGCACTTCCGGTTATCCGACCTTTTTGAAACTCGGAATTTCAACAACATATTTAATTCTAATTAACAATATTTAGAAGATAGAATTGTTTAACAAACTGAATCAGCACTTTAGATGAAAACCTAACCCACCCCTCCCCCAGAAGTGCCCTTAAATGAATTTTCCCGGAGAAATGTTACAAATAAAAGTTGTAGCTGTTAGTATGTGTAGTTGATATTCCATGTTTGAAGAAAATCGTTGGAGCTGTTTTTGATAAAATTGCAAAAACATAAAAAAAACAACTAGTCAAGTGGTACTTTCGGTTGAGGAATTTTGACAGATGACCCACTGTCGGATCCCATGGTGATACCAAACGGAATATTAAGCTTGAACTTTCTACGATTTTTCGTTTTTGAGCTATAGCTGTTTACGTTCATACACACACACACACACACACACACACACACACACACACAGACCATTTGCTAAAAAACACTTTTTTGAACTCAGGAGACTTCAAAACGGATATTTCCGGTGAAAACTCAGTATCGAAATTTGACACGATTACAATACTTCCTCTTACTACGAGTAAGAGAAAGTAAAAATGAAACAGGCTATCATGGAAATCTTCTTTCTTGAAACTATTTTCACTTTTATTTGAATATTTCTTTTCCAGAAAATATGATTTATTTTAAATTATTTTTTTGAAGAGTTCTGGAGTTTGCTGTAAATTTAATCTTTCTTAGAACTCAATAAACTATCCAGTGGTCTCACTTCCCAATGATGGATTTCGCCCCAAATTATTGTGACAGATGATTGCGTGGTTACATAAACGAAATACCAAGTTTGAGGTTCTTGCAATTTTTTTTTTATTTGAGATATTTTATTTACACATATAGTCACACACACAAACACTCACATCATACATAATATTTCCTGTCAAAACACAATTTCAAAAATTTTACAGGACCGCAATACTTTCTCTTACGAAAGGAATAAGAGAAAGTAAAAATATATGAAAAACATTTTCCAAGTTTATAAAAAATTTATCAACTAAATTTCCAGATAATTGCAAATAAGTGAAAAATCTTTATGTGTATACAATGGGTAGAATATAGAATTCACACTAAGGAATAGAAAGTTAGTTAGTTCTTCAATATTATGGAATTATTAAATTAATAATAATTGTAACGTATCCCTTGTTTTACTTGCAACCATACTCTTGTTTTAGTTATTATCTGTATTCTCTCTATTTAGTTTTACAAGGTTTATAATTACATATAATTCATTTCTAGCAGGCCTCGAAACAAAAATATCAATCTATATCATGTTACTAAGATAAACAAGACAGGTTACTTACTGAATGCCGTCACTCAGATTAAGTAGTTGTAATAGTATCCAAAGAGAATATTTCGTAGCAGAGAAAGAGAGACAAAATGACAGGACCATTCTTTCGGACTAGAATGGGAGAAACCACATAAATACAGCGACGGAACACAGATATAGAACAGTTCATACAACTGAGGTCACTCGCCAGTCACTACGTGTCATTATCCCTTTTCCACTCTATCTTACTCTATCATTTTAAGTGTAATGATATAATAGTATCCAAAGAGAGTATTTCGTAGCAGAGAAAGAGAGACAAAATGACAGGACCATTCTCTCGGACTAGAATGGGAGAAACCACATAAATACAGCGACGGAACACAGATATAGAACAGTTCATACAACTGAGGTCACTCGCCAATCACTACGTGTAGAATATACCCCTTTCTAATCTACCATTTCATTTCAAGTGTAAAGTCCAAGCAGTCAGTGTCACTTACTATATTATAGAGTGGTAACCATATTTATCATGATAAGTGACACTGACTGCCTGGACTTTACACTTGAAATGATAGAGTCGAAAAGGGGTAATGAGGCGTAGTAACTGGCAAGTGACCTAAGTTGTATAAACTGTTCTATATCTGTGTCCCGTCGCTGTATTTATGTGATTTCTCCCACTCCAGTCCAAGAGAGTGGTCCTGATATTTTGTCTTTCTTTCTCGGCTACGAATACTCTCTTTGGATACTATTACACAGTAGTACATTTCAAAGTTTCTACTGATCTACTATAGTGGTAGATGTAGCTATTACTCTTTTCATTTTCTCAGACTCCTAGTAACAGGAAATTATTGACATCATGACAAATTTGTGAAATTAAGTTTTCACCGGAAATACATGATTTGAGGTTACCTGAGTACGAAAAAAATGTTTTTAGCGAATCGTCTATGTGTGTGTGTGTGTGTGTGTGGTACGTGTTTTCTGTCTATCTGCCTACCTGTGGTGGGTGTATGTTAACAGAATACGCTCGCAGGAAGTCCAAACTTTGTATTCCAGTTTTAATACACTACCACCGCATCAGACACACGAAAGTTTCAGGACTAATCTATCAACCGGATGTGCAACGATATTAAATTGTTGTTTTTTTTTCAGTTATTCGTGATTTTCATTAAACTTCGTATACTATCTAGATACAAAAATAATAATGCCTATCACTTTTTTCCAAGAAAATTGATTTTTGGGGGAAAAGCAACGTTAAGTTTTGACTCTAAAGTATCACTTCAGTAAAATGTATACTTTCAAGACTTATATAATATTGACGTACTTAGAAGCTTTAGTAGGATTCCAAATTTGAAAAAATCTATTCACTTCTAGTCTACTTAGTTTTATGGGATTTTCTCGAAAACAGCTACAAGGATTATTTTTAATCGTTCAGTACTAATAACACAGATAGATTGTTATAGGGGATTATTCACTGCGACCTGAAAGATCTATTGTCCCCTCCGGAGCCTTCTCAGTGCACTGCCGGCCTGCAAGCAATGTACTCTAGCTATAGACAACACTCCTCATTACCGGACAGTGAGTTGTAGAGGCTCCTAGGAAGAGAAAATCTAAGAGCAGCATGCTGGATTCAAACTCGGGACTTACGTGTTGCAAGTCCAGCGCGCTACCACTGAGCTAATCCCTTCCTTCTCCTTTGGCTTTCGCCAATTAACTAGGGACGTAGACCCTACTTTGTGTACTGTGTTTGTCCTTGTCTGTAAAGTATAGAGTGTATGTAGTTTAAGTGTATTGTGTACTGTTCTGACGAAGTGCATGGAGTACCGAGCTGTGGTAACCCGTGGGGTTGCTACTCTCCAAGTAACTGGATGCAACAGATACACCTTACGGGAAATGACATAGATATAAACAAAATATCAACTTTGACCTTTCTGTGATGTTTCCTTTTTGGAAATATTTTGTTCACCAACACAATATCCGCACACACAATTTATGATTCTGGAGAAAATTCAAATTCTGGAAGTATGATTTTAGCAGGTTCTGAGGAATTTATGATATAACAACATTTCAAATGTTATTCAAGTTTTGTACAATAATATTGGCACTGTATTTTGAACATAATTTAAATAATTTCAAGTGATTCATCAGAGACATTTTCCACGATAGCCTGCTTCTTTTTGTAGTTATCGACCGGTTTCGGTCGTTTGCCCAGTATCAGGATGTTTTTTTGTCAAACAGTGTAATAACATAAACTTGCACAGAGCAAATTCTCAACAGTATTTGGCACAGAGTGTAATCAACTAATTTAAAGTTTTGTCGGAGGAAAATATCAAGATTTTCTTTAAGGAATTTTGTTGAGGTTTTGATATTATCAAGGTTTGGTTAGGTGGGATCGTTCTGGTACCTGTTCTGGGTTAGCGAGTGTAAATGATTTGTTATAACATTAATACTTTTAGATCTAGTGTGATCTTTTTCCTTTTCATCAAGCTGGTTAATAGCGTATTCTAAAGCACAAATAATACTAGAAACAGGAATGTCCCCTAGCTTTGTAAGGAACTGAAAATTTAAGGCCAAAATGAAGAGCGTTTTTTACAACTGTTGGAATTTCTGTATCTGTTAAACATATAAATCAGTTATCATTAATATTAAAAGTAACATTGTGTTTTGACAAAAGGCCGCTAATTCTTTTAATATGTGTGTCTATAATGGTAATAAACAACTTTTGGAAACTACATTCCTGATGTCTATCAAAGTTATTGACAACAGATGCCGGTAATAAATTTTGTGCAGACTCCGTTCCAGGAATCAATTTCATTATTGATAGCTTTAATATTGTAGATGCAGATCTTGATTTCTAAATTTAATAATTTTTTTCTTGAATCGTGTGTTTACTCTTTGAATTTCATCTGAAAACTGATATGGTTGGCTATGGAAAAACCCTTTGACATGATTGTTAATATAAGTTGGAGAAATTTGTTTTAGCCGCCATTTTAAAAGAAAAATTCTTTGGTTCAGTGTAGCTGCTAATTTTTAATTGGCCTTGGCCCAAATCGTAAGAACCGACGATGCATCTGATCCAAATTCTCTAGTGACATAGCAGAAAAATCCCATTATAATGTATTTAAGAAAGAGAAGAAAGAAGCTTTTTCTAGACGCGTCTTTTCTGTTAGTCATTCCAAATTTCATCAAAACAATAAATAAAAGACTTTCTATAATTTTCTCTAACAATGGCTATCCTCAACACCTCATTAATAGAACACTTAACGAAATACTGTCATCTACACTCACCAAGGCACGATATTAAGACAACAAATTAACTGATTCCTCTCTGTTGCCCAACCTTCTAAATACATTTCATTTACATACATTAACAAACTGTCAGAGAAAATCTCGAAAATTTTCAGACGCTCTAATATCATTTTAGCCCACAAATGCACTAACACTATTAGAAAGTTACATAGCAAACTTAAAGACCCTACTCCCAACAAATTATAATCAAAACTCGTTTACCAAATAGACTGTACACAATGTCCAGCTGTTTATGTTGGCCAAACTACACAATACTTAAAAAACAGAATGTACTAACATGAATACGACTGCAAAAATAAAAATGACAAAGGCAACATTACTGCACTGACTAAACATTTTAGAGGGGGAAAAAAAATCATAAATTTGATTGTTCTAAAACAAAAATACTAGCAAAAGAAACTAACTGGAAAAAATGAAATATATTAGAAATGATACATATCAAAATAAATAAATTTTCTGTTAATTTCCTTAATGACACTAATAATTTGGCCGCCGTGTATAACGGTTTTTTCAAAACATGACCTTCTAGAATTCCCTAAAAACCCCATCCCTAAAAATTTTCTCAAATCCCTATTGCTTGCTTATTCAACACACTTTCATTTCTGTAGATGATTTAAGACAAAACACGAGTAACTTTTAATTTTCTTTTTTTTATGTTTCTGCGATGTAACAAATGTGTATGTTTAAAAATTCTTTCTCCACATCTTCACGACTCTCTATATGTAAGTTTAATATTATTGTTTAAAAAAAATTTTCTTTTTTCTTTTGTTTGTTTTTGTTTTTGTTATTATTCTGCATTTTACAATATTATTAATGCTTTGTGGTTCCTCATTGTGTTGTTTTTTAGATTAATGCCTTGATAAAGATAGGAAACTCAGACGAAACGTTGGCATAATTCAATTTCTTTCATGACCGATCTTCACCAAATTTCTTCATAGGAGATATTATGATATCTGTATATACTTATTAATCGCTTTTAGAGCTAGAAATTCATGCCTCCCTCAAAAGAAATCGCTTTTTTTTTTTAGATTCACTAAATTGATATAACATTGAATTTAACTAAAGATTTAGAGAAAGAATTATAAATTTGAAGTAAATTTATAACTACATAACACATTTTTTTTTTTTTTATATTCATTTTGTTATTATAATTATAGAAAATTTCTATGTTTATTTAGCCTTTATTAATTCTATGTATATTACTTTTTAGTAGCAATGTAAATTAAAACATTTTTCACAACCCTAATACTTTACTAACTGACACACTTAAAAAAGTGGAGACCTTAATCTCCATAAAAAGTCCATTATACTTTCATTTTGCAAGTGCCATTATTCTTGCTTTTTGAAATATGATAATAAAATTTGCCAATGTAAGGGAGAAATAATACATTCAACAAATTAAAATATCTACACATGTTTTTAAAGTATTAAATCATAATGTTAGAATGCTCATTAGGATTTTTTTTATTTCAATTTAGTTTGGAAACTGTTAAATGTCATCATAATTTTCTTATAATATAATTTGTTTTTTACGTAATTTGCTTTTTCAAACAAAAGTACCAAATAAAAAAAAAATCTAAGTTATTTTCAATGAAAAATTCTCTTACAATTTTCCATTATTAATGAAACAGTTGCCCGCAAGAGTAGTGAAATGTTATTGGTGTGATGAGTTGTAGTGAAATGGTAGCTTGTGGCGTGAGAGGTGTTGTAAAGGGCTTGTATTGGTAAGTTTTAAGAGAGAGAAGTAATAAGAAATAATTAAGAAAACACTGTTAGATTAAATTAAATATATTCTTTAAAGATATTTAAATGTTATTCAATAACACAGCAATATTAATTAATTTACTGAAATTAGTTGGAATAAACTCTTATGTTTTAACTTATATCTGCCACTGAATCCTGAAGTGTTCTGCTTCGGTGTCTGTTTCAGACTGTCTTGAAGGAATGTCTTCTAATTGTTCGTTCAAATCTTCCTTTGTGAGAAGAAGGGGTAAACAATGCTATCAAGTTCATGAACTCCAAAAGACAATAGCGGTCCTCTACCTGAACAGTCTCTCTGCCAGCGAATGTTACATCTTGTTCATAATCTGATAATTGCAAACTAAATATATTTTTATATTTCTGGCATCCATCACAGTAGCGACCTCACAGGTAACCACAGCTCAGAACTCCATGCACTTCGTCAAAACAGTAAACAATACACATAAACTACATACACTCTACTCTTTACAGACAAGGACAAACACAGTACACAAACTAGGGAACCGTCCCTAGTTAAATGGTGTAAGAAAAGTGGGAAGGAAGGGATTATGTCAGTGGTAAGCGTGCTGGACTAGCAATGCGGTGGTCACGGGTTCGAATCCAGCATGGTAGATTCCCCCGTAGACTTCCCCTTCCTAGTAGCTTCTACAGTTCACTGTTCGGTGGTGGCAGTGTTGTCTATAACTAGAAAACACTGTTTGTAGACTGGCAGTGCATTGAGAATGCTCCAAGGGGCGAGATTACAATAGATCTTTCAAGTCGTAGTGGCATAATCCCCTATAACAATCTAATCTTCTAATCTACGGAAACAGTTTTATAAATATGGAATAATAATTTTCATAATTAGTCTTCAGTATTGTGCTATAATTTTTACTCCTAATTGTTACTCCATGTAAACGGAAGTATTGCAATCTTATCAAATTTATGAAATTCAAATTGCACCGGAAATATATTGTGTTGTAGTTTTGTGTGTGTGTGTGTGTGTATGTGTATATAAAGTTGTAAACAAAATATCTCAATAATTAAATATCGTAACAACTTCAGACTTAGATTACATTTAAGTAACCTCTAAACATTTGACAAGAAGGTTTAGGGCAACATTCATCAACAGTAAGTGCGATTTTACATTAATGAATCACAATCATTTTTATTTTGAACATTTTTCCAAATTTTTCCAAATTGTTTTTTTTAAGTACCACTTCAATACAATATTTATAATAGTGTAACGCAGCCATTGGTGCCATCTAGGAGAGAAAGCAGGTACCTCAAATTCTCCTAGTGGCCGTTAGGAAGCGCTGGCGACGTGCAATAGCCCTTTCTAGAACAATTGATAACCTTCTAGACCCTTCTCCACCGGTATAAATAGTGGGACAACCGAGAGTTTAGAGAGATTCTTCTTACAAACGAAGTGTGCGTATGTAAAAAAGTGTATTAAGTGAACAAAGTGAACTTTTGTTGGTTTAAACTGTGAATTAATTATTATTAAGTGTTGTATTTGTAATTTATTGTGTAAAACAATAAATTGATGTTTGTATTATTGAAGTTTACAGTATTTTATCTAAACGGACCAACTTAGAACTAGTTGCAGTAGCTAGTTCAGAGGGAAAAATGTTACAAAATTAATATACTTACGTGTTCAAAGCATTCAAATGTATTCCAAATTTGAAGAAAATTGGAAAAACGGAAGTACAACTTGTCAGAATAGATTTGTGAGTTTATCGTGATTTTCCCTTAAAACTTGGTATACTAACTGCACACATACATACGTACCACCTTTATTTGAAACATTTTTCTAAAAAATACAAATTATTTCAGACAGTTGCGCTGGCGAAATTCGTGGCATTAAACTTAATGGAGTTGTTTCAATTTTATTGCCGCTCTCTTCTGGCCTACAATGTAATCACATCTCTATCTGCCTAGTTTGAGGGGTTAATACTCTCTCCCACATCATCTCTGTATTTATGTTAGTACAAATAATTGTAATTTGAATTTTAAACAACAATTTGTCATGTTATATTTGTAATTGTATTGAACAAGGAGTGCGTGACAGTCGTATGAGTGTTTCACAACAGATTATTTTATTTTATTTTTTTTAATTATTTATATTTTATTAAAATATATTTGTATATGAATTATAAAATATAATTTATTATATATATCTTTTTTAAGTGTTACTTTATTTGATTATTGAATAATTGGCACTTTTATATACAGGCTTTCAGGATAGCCCACATGAACAACAAGCGAAACTGTAACTAGAGATAGTTGTAAATTTGGGGAACTCCTAGATTTAATTGAAAGCTGGCAATATGTGCACTAGAACAGCTGGGCAAAATAGTCGTAAAAAGGCAGGGCAGTTGGGTACAATGTATATATATATATGTATATACATATAGAAAAACGTGGAGTTTCTGTATTGGTAACTGGTAACTTCGTTTGGAGGGGAATACGACTTCAAAAAAAAAAAAAAAAATGTTTAAATGTTTGTATACAGTTTATTGGTCAATAATGGCATTCTAAAATTGACTATAGATTTTCAATTTTCCTTTCTCATACAGCTGTTTAAAGGACATACATTTCCTTACCTTTTATTACATTCGTTTTGTCAAATTTTTGGCATTGGGTTTTCATCGAAAATTCTTTTTTTTTTGTTAAATGTTCTGAGTTTAAAAAAAAATCTGGTGTAAAATACTCATACGAATTGTTCTATTACTAAATAACTGGCACAGAACTTTTGTGCTAATAACATTGAACCAATCCCATGTAATTTTAAATTTAACTTTCCAAATTTCACAGAACTGATTAAAATCTATTTTTTGCAAAAAAAAAAAATATATATTCAGTGAACATTCCAAGTCTGAAGAGAATTTTTCATTTAGCTCAATGGTCTCCAAATTGTGGTACGCGTACCACTGGGAAGTACGCAAAAATTATATTCACAGTGACGAAAAGCGGCAAAACATAATGGGTTTCTTTTAAACCTGTCCATTTATAGAAAATCTATAAATGTCTATAAAATCTATCTGTCTGGATTTTACACTAAAATATATAAAATGGTAGCGAAAGGTAAAGAGAAAGTTTGATGACACGTTGTGACTGTTATATGAACTTTGCTGCAAGGATGTCCGGTAGACTCCCTCCTATGGCTGACACAGGTATATTTAAACAGTTTCTCCTACTCTAGTCTGGCCTAAACTAGAGAATGAGACTGACTCTCTCTCTCTCTCTCTCTCTCTCTCTGCTTTGGATCCTTCTCTTCGGATCCTATTACATCATCCCCAATATTGGTTTGAGAAGGAGAGAAGTTGGATTAGATAGATAAAAAAACTAGTAGTATGGGTGAACACTGTATAATCGAAAAGTAGCTCAAACTGCCTGGACATCACACTAAAATATATAGAATGTTAGTGAGAGGTGAAGAGATAGGTTGATGACGCGTAATGACTGCCGTATGAACTCTGTTATAAGACTCCGTCACTGCATTTAAGCAGTTTCTCCCACTCTAGTCCGGCCTAAGAGAGTGGTCCGTCATTTTTGTCTCTCTCTCTGTCTGCTATGGATCCCTCTCTTTGGATCCTATTACACATAACCAGATATTTTTACTTTCTCTTAATAATAATAGTAATAGTAAGTATTGTGATCATGCCAGATTTTGGAAATTGTGTTTTCACCGGCAATTTGAAGTCCACTGAGTCGAAAAAGTGGTCTGTATGTGTGTGTTTCTGTGCGTGTGTGGTGGTATGGAAAAAATTTCTCAAGAAGTGAAAAATTGCAGGAAACTCAAACTGGTTATTCCGTTTGGATGCTACCACCATATCAGACACGAAGATTTCCGGCAAAATCTGTCAACCGGAAGTCCCAATTTAGTAAATGTTTGTTTCAGTTTTTTGCAATTTTTTTGTTTAAATGGCTCCAACAATTTTCTTTAAACTTGGTATATAAACTACATATAATTATTATTTGAAACATTTTTCCGAGAAAATTCATTTAAGGGCACTTTTGTGGGAGGGGTGGGAGTTTAATGGTTATAAAACGCTATTTCAGTTTATTACACAATTCTATCATCTAAACAATATTAATTAGATATGTTATTAAATATGCTACCGTAAATACCGAGTTTGAAGGAAATCAGATGACCAGAAGTGTGCGCTTTACTGAAAGTAGTAGTTTTTAGTTTTCTACTGTTTTCTCTAAATCAGCTCCAATGATTTTCTTCAAACCTCCTGTATCAAAGGTTTTACATTGGGTTTTTAGTTTCTTATTTTTAAAACTGGAGGGAAACATATCTGCTGCATCCTTATTGCTGCAATTTACAAAGTTAGTTAACTAATTCAGGATCAAGTTCAATTGTCTTCAGTTTAAATATTTGAGAGAATCTAAGCATTATAAAACGAATTTTTTGAGATTATTACTACTACTTACTAGGGAAGGGAATAGCTAAGTGGTTAGTGTACTGGATTTCCACGAAGAGGACCTGGGTTCGAGTCCAGCTATGCTACTCTTAGATATTTTCTTCCTAGGAGTCTCTACAGCTCACAGTCTGGTGATGGCCAGTGTTGTCTGTAACGAGAGAACACTGTCCGGAGGCCGGCAGTGCACTGAGAAGGCTCCGGGCGCCAATGACAATAGATGTTGACCCACCTGAAATAATAGTAATAAAACTACTGGTACTAAATGGCGCTACAGCCCTAGTTGGGCCTAAAAGAATTGCGAATCTTGTCTATTCTCAGCTTTTCTTCTACATCCATTTATATCAAGCTTCCTGAGGTCATCCTCTACATCAGAAAGCCACCTTAGACTCGGTCTTCCTTTAGTCTTTTACCTCCCAGCATCACTGCCAACATCCTTTTTGGGTTGTCTGGCTTCTGGCATTCTCTGCACGTGAAATGGGCCACCCCCAATCTCTCCTTTCTTAATGAAGGCCATTAAACTTGGTTCCCCAAATAACTCGGAAAGTTCCGTATTATTGCGAATCCTCCAATTTCCATTTTCATTTTGATCTGGCCAAAAACCTTTCTCAGGGCATCAGAGACATTTCCCGTGTTAGCCGGCTTCATACACACTAGTGTATAAACTGAATTTGCTCTGTGCAAGTCTTGTTATCACACTGTCTGACAAACGCATCCTGAAGATGGGCGAACGCCCGAAACCGGTCGATGACCACAAAATGAAGCAGGCTAACACGGAAAATGTCTCTGACACTTTCCACCTCTGCGGAACCAACAACTACAACAACATTTCTCAGGGCTTTCCTTTACAAAACACACAGTATCATTTCACTTCTCTTAGTCAATACCCAGCTCTCAGTTCCACACGCGACGATGGGTCTAACTCGATATATACGACGATCTTAGCTGCACGAGATCTGTGATCTGAAGTTAAATACTTTATTTAAAGCAAAAACGCATCTACTGCCTGCCCCGCTTTCCTTACATTGATTTCGGCTTCTACATAATTCTACTCCGTTACTAAAGCTCATAGGTATTTGCAAATTTTATATTTATATATATATATAAAGTTGTGTGAGTGTTTTACATTAGATTTTAATCTAGGTAAATTATTTTATTTTATATAAAAATTAAGCTACAGAAAAATATTATATATATATATTATGTGTATTTAATTGAGGCCTTAGAATTGCATTGCCGCTATTTCACAAAATAATTGAAAGAGATCACGTTATATAGTTGAGATTTAATTGACATGGTAATAATCAAAACACATATAATAATGTATGTATTTTTTTGTTATAGTTTTACATTTGCATGTCCCTAACTACTTGGACATTCCCCGCCCCCTTTTCACTGTATGTAAATCACAATAATAATATATCTAAATATAGAGCAAACAATTTACTTACTATAAAGTTTGGATAATTTACTTACTTGAGCCCGATAATTCAGTAAACACCTGAAACAATAACACAAAAAATAGTTCTTATTATATTTCTGCACAAAATTTCTCAATATTTTGGTAATTATTTGAATATTTAAATTTTAATGTTTAATAATTTTATAACGCTGCGTATTCCAATTTTTAGTAATCTGTATTTTTTTTTGTTCTAAATACAGAACATTTGAATAATTTTTTTTTTGTAAATTGTCGAAGTTTCGGGTTTGAAAGTAATAAAAAAATAATCTTCTTGATTTTCTTTAACCGTTTCGGGAAAGGTTCCCATTCTGCAGTAGGGTACATCTATTGTAAAATTAATATTTATAGATATTTCTTAATTCTTATAAAAACAATTTAAAAAAAAATATCGAGAGCAAAAAATAAACATCTATTTGAGAAGGTTTGAGAAGGAAAGAGATCGTTAGAGAGAATGGATTTTAGAGAAATAAACTAAATGATACTAAATCTAAACTAAATGAAATGTTGAACACTTTATACTAAAGGCTACCACGGAAAATATCTCTGAAACTTTCTCATATACCAGTTCTCAAAATTATAATTGACTAGTTTTATAGTTAGTGAACCCAAATTTAACCCAATATTGGCTATCTATTTATTTTAGAATAATTTTGTTTTGGACGATAGAATTGTATAATCAACTGTGATAGTAATTTAAGGAATAACATAACCCCAAACCTACCACCCTTTAAGTGCCCTTAAATGAATTTTCCCACAGAAATGTTTTAAATAAAATTTGTATATCATTGTATGGGTAATTTATATAAGGCGTTTGAAGAAAATCGTTGGGGCCATTTTTGAGAGAATCGTGAAAAAGTGAAAATAAAAAAAATCATTTAGGTTTTTTTCCAAACTCGGAATTTCAATATCACATTTAATTCTGATTAACATTATTTAGATGACAGAATTGTATAATAAACTGAAATAACACTTTAGAGGAAGCCGTAACCCAAACTCTCCCTTAAATGAATTTTTCCAGAGAAATGTTTCAAATGAAAGTTGTAGCTCTTTGTATGTGTAGTTTATGTACCATGTTTAAAAAAAAAAAATCGTTCGAACAATTTTTAAGAAAATCGGAAATAATTAAAGAAAATCACACACAGAGACCATTTTCTAAAAACCACTTTTTTTGGACTCAGGAGGGACATCAAAACGGATATTTCTGGTGAAATCTCGTTATCGGAAATTAGACACAATTAAAATACTTCCTAGATACTCTTACTAGGTAGGAGTAAGTGAAGGTAGCGAGAAAAATATGAAGAGACAGACTGGCTGAGTGATAATAAGAAGGTAGTAGATTAGTTGCTGACTGGTTGTAACTGGTTGTACTGTCCTAAAACGGTCGTACTGTCGCTTTATTTATATGAATTTATATGAACTCTCCTTTCCTAGTCTAACTTAGGTGGTGGGAGGGTAACTGACTTTTGATTCATTAAATATCTGCTTCTCCGTTCTTCGGAATCTTTTATGATTTGGATCCCATTATAAATATATCTTACTTACAGTATGTATCTTACTCCGATACTCTGCAGGGTAATGAGGGCAAGTGTGGCCCTTAACCATATTCCATCGGTATGGAGGCCTGTAAGAATTGTCTTTATTCCGAAGCCTGGGAAGAGAACTCATACCCAGGCTAAGGACTTTAGGCCGATCAGCCTTTCCTCATTCATGATGAAAGTGCTGGAGAAACTGGTGGATCTGTACATCAGGGGAACGGTGCTTCAACTGCGGCCCCTGCATGTCAATCAGCATGCCTACCAGAGGGGTAAATCCTGCGAGACGGCCCTCCACTCCCTTGTTGGAGAATTGGAGGCGGCAGTATACGGCAGGGAGGTGGCTGCAGGAGTGTTTCTGGACATTGAGGGTGCCTTCAGCAACACGACCTACAGCTCGATCACACTAGCTTTGGAAAGGCACGGGGTGAATCGGACCATTACCGGGTGGATTGGCAGCGTGCTCAGAACTAGAAAGATCTTAGCTAGCCTCTATGAGGAGACGCTTGAGACTACGGCTACAAGGGGATGCCCTCAAGGGGGAGTCTTGTCTCCCCTCTTGTGGTGCATGGTTGTAGACGAACTTCTTGTGGAGCTTGATCGCAGGGGTTGTTCTGTCCTTGGCTATGCGGATGATGTGGTGGTGGTGGTCAGGGGCAGACACGAAACTGTTGTTAGTGAGCTACTACAGGATGCCCTGCGAGTGGTGGAGGGGTGGTGCGGAAGGGTAGACCTGATGGTCAACCCCTCCAAGACCACCTTGGTTCCATTTACCAGAAGAAGGAACGTGGACTGTTTCAGAACATTGAACTTCTTCGGAAGAACTCTAGATGTGTGTGGACAGGTGAAATACTTGGGGATCATGTTGGACGCCAAGCTCACCTGGGGAGCACATCTTCAGTATGTAACACAGAAGGCGAAAAAGTCTCTCTGTGGAGTCACTAGAGCTTGTGGAAAAACATGGGGACTTTCCCCAAAAATGGCCCACTGGCTCTACAAGCGGACCATCATACCTGTCCTGACTTACGGGGCAGTGGTTTGGTGGCCGAAAACGGAACAGCAAGGCGCGAGGAAAAGCCTCTCTGGGGTTCAAAGACTGGCGTGTATGCTGATCTCGAGGGCGTTTTGTAGTGCCCCGACGACTGCATTAGAGGTCCTACTGGGGTTGCCTCCTCTTCATCTGTTGATACAGTGGAGGCGAGAGCCAGTGCGTACAGGCTAATGAACAATGGCCAATGGAAGCATATAAGCTCCCTAGCCAGGCACTTGGACATCACTCAGAAGGTAGACCCTGGCCCTATCCTTAGGATGGTTGGGGAGGTGAGTTGTCCAACGTTCCACTTTGAGCTCCCATTTCAGGTGATAATAACGTCACGATCGGAGTGGGCTAAAAGCTGGGAGAAACGGGGCCGGATTGGGGGATCCTGGTTTACGGATGGGTCCAAAATGGCCTGCGGAACTGGAGCCGGGATCTATGGGGTCAAACCGAAGGTACGCATTGCGAGGCCTCTCGGGGGATACTCCACAGTGTTCCAGGCTGAGATTTATGCAATAAAGATCTGCGCTGAGGAGAACCTGCGTATGGACTCTAGAAATAGAGAGATATGCATCTTCTCGGACAGCCAGGCGGCGCTGAATGCTCTTCGGGCGTTCAGAATCATCTCCCCTTTGGTCAGGGAGTGCAGAGACTCCCTGGAGACATTAGCCCGGCACAATAAAGTGCGGCTAATATGGGTGCCCGGGCATAAGGGGATTATGGGAAATGAGATAGCCGACCAACTGGCCAGGGAGGGAGCGAATACTCCCTTCCTTGGACCGGAACCTGCTCTAGGGGTGGCCAAAAGTATGGTAAGAGCGGCTCTGAGAGATTGGACTCGGAGGGAACATAACCGATACTGGAGGCTGAGTACTGGAGCGAAACACGGCAAGATGGCTATGCCAGAGCTGTGTGATAAAAGAACCAGACACATCCTGGGGTTAAGCAGGTATCAGATTTCTCTGATAACGGGCCTGTTTACTGGGCATGGCAGGTTCAGAAAGCATCTGCACAAGGTGGGGTTGTTGGAAGCAGAGCCCTTGTGCAGGCTATGTCAGGAGGAGGAAGAGACGGCCTCTCACCTGTTGTTTGATTGTGTTGCAATCGCTAGACTGAGGTACGAGATCTTCGGCACGCTGAGACCGGAGGAAATCGTGCTCCAGGAGGGACTGGTAGGGAAGGTTCTGGACCTCATGAAGAGGGGGGCTTCCGCTACTAGGTTTTAGGGGTTGGCACAATAAGCCTCATTGGGAGGCTGCGGTGCCTGGGTCTTAGTCCCCCCCCTGCAGCATTCTAATTCTAATTCTACAGTATGTATGATGTTTTACTAAAGACCTATCTTATAAAGTACAAGTTTACTGGATTATTTTGAATGAGAATTTAAGGAGAGGGAGACTACTGCGGATTTTGTGGCATTAAATTTCCAATATTATCTTGAGGTCTTTTAACGGCATTAACGCTGTCTTCTGGACTAGAATGTAACTACATTGAATGACTATCTGAGTCAAGGATGCCTATCAGCAATCTCATCCTTCTTTAATTATGTTACAACCCTGAAAAAGAAAGTTCAGAATAAAATAAAAAAAGGTGTCATTTTTATAACTACGTATATAAACTGCAGCAAGAGAAAATCGTGTACTAAATTTTTTTCAATAACTAATTAATAAATGCCGAATAAGTACTTTTAGAAAATTTGGTTCCTAACAATTGGAAAAAAAACAACACAAATATGGAAATTTATTAAGTTAGCACTTACGAAAATTGAGTTTACAACATTACAATTGTGTCGGTGAACTTTAATCTAGTAAAAGTTTCATGCTTGAATTGTTTTAGATAAAAGAAAGTCCAAAGTACTTTGCTTTCAATACTATTAGAACACATAGAACTAAAAGTAAAGATATACTGGAAAAGTACTTAAAGTCTCTTATATAACTTAAAGCAAACTAAAACTAAATCGTAAACTTAATAAAAATTTATTAACATTTTAAGATTAGTAGTTTTGACTACTTTAACTTATGTTGCAAAAAGAAAAATAGTTCTTTGCTAATAACATTTTAGAACTTTTTAAACTAAATATAAAGTTTTTTTGTTTTCTTTTTATACAATAAGGTTAATTTCTGAAAAGTTAAAGTGAATAGATGAATGTTTTTCATTGAAATAAAAACTTAGACGCATTTTTCTATAGTTAAAAGTATTGGATTACATTAATATACATATATATTCAGCTAACTTTTGGTTCAAGAAAGTTTTAGGCTTGGTTATCTATTAGTATCGTCTTTAATGTATATCCAATCTTGTGTGAAACACTGATACGACTTAATCTTTCAATGGGAGTTGTGTTTGTAATGTTCAATATTGGGACGTCGTATTCATTTTGTATTCCGCTTAAACTTATTATTTTATCTTATTGCTTACAATATAAGAGGATGTACTGCAATCGTGTTCAAATTTTCTAAATTAAGTTTTAACATTTCACACATACACACCCTCACACACACCTGAAAACACAATGAAATGAATTGGTAATCATATTCTAAAAAAAATTTATACGATACTATAAATACTTTCTATTTTTTTGTATTGTTGTAGTGGTTGGTTCCGCAGAGCTGGAAAGCATCAGAGACATTTTCCATGGTTGCCTGCTTCATTTTATGGTCATCGACCGGTTTCGGGCGTTCGCCCATCTTCAGGATGCGTTTTTTTCAGACAGTGTGATAACAAGACTTGCACAGAGCAAATTCAATTTAAACACTAGAGTGTATGAAGCAGGCTAACTCGGAAAATGTCTCTGATGCCCTGAGAAAGGTTTTTGGCCAGGTCAAAATGAAAATGGAAATTGGAGGATTCGCAACAATACGGAACTTTCCGAGTTATTCGGGGAACCAGTTTAATGGCCTTCATTAAGATAGGCGAGACTGAGGGTGGCCCTTTTCACGTGCAGAGAATGCCAGAAGTCAAACTACCCAAAAAGGATGTTGGCAGTGAGGCTGGGAGGTAAAAGACTAAAGGAAGACCGAGTCTAAGGTGGCTTTCTGATGTAGAGCATGACCTCAGGAAGCTTGATATAAATGGATGTAGAGGAAAAGCTGAGAATAGACAAGATTTGCAATTCTTTTAGGCCCAACTAGGGCTGTAGCGCCATTTAGTAGCGCAATTTTTTCAGACAGTGCGACAACACAGACTTGCACAGAGCAAATTCAGTTTTTCACACTGATTGCACAGACTTGCACTGTCTGAAAAAATGCATCCTGAAGATGGGCGAACGCCCAAAAACCGGTCGATGACCACAAAATGAAGCAGGCTACCTCGGAAAATATCTCTGATTTTTTTTTTTTTATTGTTTATTGAAAAAGGCACACTGGGTGGGCGGGTCCTTGGGCTCTCGCGCATACCCTGTATAGAAGCCCCTAACGTTGAGCGTGGCGCCCCGAAACAATGGAAATGAACTTAACTAAGCTAATCCTAACCTACGTGTCCCCCCCCCCCCCCCCAGTACTCGATATTCCTAGGGGACAAAGAATCTAACCTATCTTCCATTCATTCCAATACAGTTAAAATTTATTTACACCTTTACACTCGAAGCTCATTCATTCAACCATACACACTCTTACGTCCCTCAGTACTCAATATTCCTGGGAGGTAGGAGAAAACTCTACATCTAAGCTTAAACAAACTAGCCTAAAACTAAGTGTCATAAGTAACCCGCTAGTGTAAAACCCGCTGTCATGCAATAGTCACGCAATAAATTACTTCCATTCCAACATGCAAACTACCTACCCGAATCAGCCACTATTGACCCTATTCCATTGCAATACTTTCCTGGTTGAGCAGCAAGAAAAAGTAAAGAAAGATGTACGTCGCACACACACAATAGCTTTAGGATCAGGTAGTGGAATGTGGTTACATAGCAGGCCGTATGATGGCGCTGTCTTTGGCCCAGAAATACCTGCTGAGTGCCTAGTTAATTGCCATTTTGGCATTTAAAAATAATAAGATTCTTATTATTTCTGAACAAGTAAAAGTACTTTGATGAAATTAGAGCATTTTCAATTTGCGAACTAGAGGTGATAATCTTACTTTAAGTATACTAAAGAATATTATGGTATATTATATATATTTTTTGTTTTGTTTAGGGAACCACAACAAATGTACTCTCCCATGGACAACTAAATTATGCTCAAATTTGACATGATCACAATCCTTTTTTTTGAGGAAAAAATTACGTTGAAGTTGACGAGCAAGAAGTGAGGGAGTTTGAGAATGGATATAGGAACAGTTTTTAGCAGTCAATGGCTTTAGATTGAGGAGGCTACTGTTTTCCAGGCTGAGATTATTCGTATCCTTGATTGCTATGGAAGTGTGGCAGAAAGAAGTTAAAGAGATGGGAAATATTCTCTAACACCCAAGCTGCAGTAAAGTTTTTGAGTCAAAATCGTGCTAGAGCTCTTAAATTAGTGGCTGAATGTAGGAGCAATTTTTTTTAATCTTTATTAACGCTACAATCAGCGCGATAGCGCTATAAGTAACAATTATTAGAAAGAACATAGATACAAAATGAGTGGAGAAGCTACCCAATGGTATAACACTCAAAAACTACACAAAATCACTATTGACTCTCTTCCCTTGAGAGGAAGATCACGAGGTCATTGTCTTGTAAGATGTCTAGCAGGGTATAGTTTGGGAAGCCGGGTGTTGAACTGAAGGATTTGTGTGATTTGTGTAGGTTAATATGGAATTTCCTGTAACGGGTTTGGCAACTTGAGTAATAAACAGTATATTAAGGTCAGTGTGTATGATTCGGTTGGAGACGTAAAAAGCAGCGTTTACAATGTTACGGAGAATTCTGTATTTTAAGGATTGGAATCTTTGGAGATTTGAGCGTTTGGTTGAATCCCATGGTTGTATCCCATACGCCATAGATAGGCTTTAAAATAGATGTATAAATTACTTTTTTGTTGTCTAGGGAGAGTTTAGATCTGTTGTCCAGTAGTCTTTTAAGTTGTTGAAAGCGGCTGTTTAGTTCTATTTTTTTTTAAGTCGTTTATGAGGATTTCAGGTAAGTCTTCGGTCTAATTAAAGCCCAAGTTAGCGAGCAATGTTGTCCACTGATAAGGGAATTAGGTTGTAGTAGACTGGGGGAATAGTAATGCGTCGAAGAGTGAAGGAAATGATTTGGGACTTGTTTTCATTAAGTTTAATGATGACCCATTTTTCTAGGGATGAGAGGTGGGTTTATAGATTTCTATGGGCTGTTACGGGATCATTATTAATAGATAATGTCTGCAGTGTATAGTGAGTAAAGGATAGGACCTAGAATGCTGCCTTGCGGCACTCCAGCTTCGGTATGATTGAAAGGTGAGAAGAATGATCCGATTTGTAATTGAAAATAACTTTCGGATAAGTAGGATTTTAGCATGAGGTAATAGGCGGCTGGAAGGATGCCCTTAAGTTTTCAGACCAGCTCGGGGTGCCATATTCACATCGAGAAAAGCTCCCGAACAGGACTCGTTCAAGCAGGATTTGAATAGAGTTCTATATATGGGATAGAGGGCAATGAGTAAGCGGACGAGTTATCTAAGGTGGGATCCACATTACAGTTATGTGTTGCCAGACAGACAGACAAACACTATTTCAATATGCAATAACTACATTTTCTTAATTAGAGTTTTCAAAAACAATTAAACCTTGACACGAAACAATGCGCCGTTACAATCGTCAGAGAAAGTAAAGTATACTACGATAAATTTCTGATAAAAAAAGTCAATATTCTTCCTTACTTCACATATATATCTGTGAGTAAAAATATTACAGAGTTAATAATAATTCAACGGCTAAACTCACTTTCATTTTGTTTCAGTTAAATTACTATTAGAAAATGGGGCAGTCCATTTCTATAGAACGTTAAAAAAAAAAAATGTGTAAAATAAAACGTAAACTAAAATAATACTGATACAATTCAACAATGAAGTTCAATTTTCTGTAGAAAAATTATTTTATATGAAACGTGGTGAAGTTGGGTAAAACAAAAGAAGTTCGCTTTTAAGTATTCCAAAGTCGGAGGCATCTCCACCATTCTCTTTATATTATATTCCACCTTCCATACGGACTTTGCATTATTTATAATACAAAACCTTTCCTTTTTTCATTTGAAACATTTATTTTAGTTATTAACCATCTACCTATTGTTTCTTCTTTATTATCTTTGAAATATTATGTTCAAGTAGAAAAGTTGAAGTCAATAAAGTCCTTCAAAAAATAAAACAATAAACTGATCCTACTTGGAGTTATATTTCTCCTTTTTCCTATTTTTTTTCAATTCCGCTTCCCATATTATTGTTTTTCTTTATTAAATTTATTTTACCAATATTTATTTTTTTCTTTAGAAAAACATTTGATCAATTTTTTTTTCAATCTATAAGAGTTAACTTATTTGGTCATTGTATTCGTGGAACGTATTAATATACTATAATTATTATTATTATAAACCATTTAAAAATTTATTATTATTAACGATCGTGTCCAATATTCAATATAGAATTTTCACCGGAAATACTTGTTTTAGGGTCCAAAAAAAAAAAGAAATTGGTTTCTACAAATTGGACTGTGTTTATGTATGCATAGTCTCAGTATAAACTTGATATTTAGTTCAAAAGGCTGTCAGGAGGAACATAACAGTAATGGATTTTAATCAAAATCTTAAAGTACCACTTTACCAGGACTTTTAAACGGATTTTTCACTTTTTTAACTTCTTTTTTTTTAAAAAAACGATTTTCTTTAAACTTTGTATGTATATCAATGTAAAAATACATGTAGATGTAGAATGTTGTAGGGGATTATTGCACTGCGACCTGAAAGATTTATTGTGCCCCCCCGCAGCCTTCGCCAATGCACAGCTGGCCTCCAAGCTATGTTCTCTAGCTGCAGACAACACTGCCCATCACCGGACAGTGATTGTAGAAGCTCCTAGGAAGAATAAAATCTAAGGGCAGCATGCTAGATTCGAACCCGGTACCTCCGCGTTGCTAGTCCAGTGCCTTACCATTGAGCTAATCCCTTCCTTTTCCCTTGGCTTTCGTCAATTAACTAAGGACGGAGACCCTAGTTTGTGTACTGTGTTTGTCCTTGTCTGTAAAGTGTAGAGTGTATGTAGTTTAAGTGTATTGTGTACTGTTCTGATGAAGTGCATGGAGTTACTGAGATGTGGTTACCCGTGGGGTCGCCACTCCCCAAGTAACTGCGTGCAACAGATACTCCTTGCAGGCAAAACACACATGTAAATCTATGACATTTAATTGAAATTTTCTTCCAGGAAAGTTCGTTCATTTAAGATTGTTTTTGGAAGAAGGACAGTGTTAGTTGTTTTTCTCTAAAAAGGGACAATTCAGTTTAATTTACTGAATGATATTAATTATAAATTACATTGGATGCAAAATTCCTACTTTGAGGAACATTGGATTAACGGTAGCGCAATATTGCTGAACAGTGGACAGGTTTTTTTTTTTTTTTTAGTTTCCAACGAATTTTAGTTTCCTGGACACCAATGAGTTTCATTAAAATTTGTATACTAACTACTACGCTTATAGAGACCTATAATTTTTGTTTGAAACTTTTTCCTGAGAACACTTATTTTAGAGAGGTTCTGGTGTTGGCTTCAAAAAATATTGAAGCCTACTCAATATGGAAGACTATTAAATATGGGAGACTACTTAATATGGAATAATACTAAATATTTACGACTACTAAATATTGAAGACTACTAAATATTTAAGACTACTAAATATTGAAGACTACTAAATATTGAAGACTACTAAATATTGAAGACTACTAAATATTGAAGACTGCTAAATATTGAAGACTACTGAATATTGAAAACTACTAAATATTGAAGACTACTAAATATTGAAGACTACTAAATATTGAAGACTACTAAATATGGAAGACTACTAAATACAGAAGACTACTAAATATTGAAGACTGCTAAATATTGAAGACTACTGAAAATTGAAGACTACTAAATATTGAAGACTGCTAAATATTGAAGACTACTGAAAATTGAAGACTACTAAATATTGAAAACTACTAAATATTGAAGACTACTAAATATTGAAGACTACGAAATAGTTATAAAAGTTATAGCTTTGACAGTTATAACTTAAGTAAACTGCAATAAGAGAAAGTCGGGTGAAGATTGACACTAGAGTTTTCATTTTCGTATTTTTTTTTTTTTTAAATATTAGGAAAATAGAAATTTTATAGGAAATTATTTTATTTTCCAATATATTATCTTTTAAAAAAAATCCTAGCTCCTGAGGGGTCGTTGAATTTTTTCTAATTACTCAATTGTTATAAGTTTTTGTAAAGGAGAAAAGAAAAAAATGATTGTAAATATAATACCTAACATTTTTGTAAAGTTATCTTCAATCTCCAAATTCGGATAAAAAATTGGTCAGTGAGTATTATCAGAATTTGCCTTATCAAAGTTCAAGTGAATTCATTTTTCACCCTTCAATTATTATAAAATCTGTTAGTTTCTGCATTCATAATGTAGCTGAAACAAGCTAAACAAAGAAACGATTAATGGAAAATAAGAATGGCTGAGAAGGAAAAAAATCATATGCAGAGTATGCTACACATGCGATAAGATAAGAATAACTCCTGGCCCTACCGGATTTAAACACAAACTTTAGTTTCACAAAACTCACTAAAATATACGATTAATCTGAAACATTAATTGTTTAATTAATATCCGGTCCGGAGGACCAGAAGCAAATGGTTACACTTACTCTTTGTGTAGGTATGATAGGATTGTATAATAGGTCACTTTCACACACAGAAACTTGAATCTCCGGTGAAATTTACCCACTAATGGGAAGATTGCCAGCCTATAACAATTGTTATCCCATCTGTCTGATCTTGTCAAACAAAGCGGTAAGTGGACTGTATTTGATAGGGTGTAGTTCTTAATGCGGGGAAACAGAGAATACTAATTCAAATAAATATGAATAATAGAACGCTTACCTTGTAAGATGTGGACACTGGCTTAACAACGCTCCAAGGAAAGGGATCCCAAAAGGAAAAGAGAGTCGACTCCCCCACTCCCCCTGGCTCCAGATACCTTTGTGAACGTAGATAGTGTCCTCCAGTCTAAAAGGCGAGCAGATTGAAGGCCAAGTAGGCATAAGTAGATTCCTTTGTATGATGTACTGTACTCAAACGGGGAACATGCGCTGTAACGAGAATAATGGAAAACTGCGTACCCGTGAAAATGCGGTGTAACGAAAGAGGCGAGAAACGACACGTTCGTATACTTTGCGGTAAACTAACAGAGAGAAAACGAAATGCACTTAACATGCGGGGTAGCACGGTGGAAAATAGAGAGCATTTCCGTGCGTGTACGAGCGTATGGTACAGCAGTTTTCGAACAGAACTACTACAGTACTAACAGATTCGAGGTGAAACCAGACAATGTGCAATCGGAAGTTATCGTAATTACGACAACGGCCGACAGTGACATATGTGTTGCAAAAGGTATACATTGGGAGACAAAAAGGCGTCAGGAGATTAAACTCCATCACGTAAGCCCGGACCAGCTTGTGAGCCAGACGTATTCAAATATCCAAAAGATGATAATAATATTTCTTTACATAACAATATTATATGACAGCATAATATTATTTCAGCTCAAATGCAATGGCGATAGCATCTACAAAGCGAAGCGTGTGCAGGAAGTGGAATGACCACACCAAAAAGTAATTCGAAGAGATTGTGAGATTGATAGAAGACAGCCCAGAATATTGAAGTAAATAAGTACAAAATAACCATAGCAAATAAAGACACCATTAATTAATTTAAAAATATTAAGAGAAAATCCGATAAATTAATGTTTTATAAGAGTAAATATTTTTTTACTTTAAAGTGAATTTTTTCTTTGTTTTTTTTTCATTTTTTCCTTTTTTTTCATAGTAAATAAAAGATAACAATAAAAACTGAAATTAAAAAAAATTGTGGAAAACATACGAAAAATTCTAAATGAAAAAATGCCGCTTACTCTCAGCTCATACATCATCCATACGTCAAGTTTATTACAAATGTTTGCCGAAAACACAATAAATTAATGCGTATTCCCGGCCTAGAAAATTATAAAGATGATTAAAGATTTATTTAATTCAGAATTTTTTTTATAAAGTAAACATTATTTCATTAGTAAAACAAATCCAGAAACAAGGAATGAGTTTATTATAATAATAATAAAAAGTTAATGAAGTTGGAATATTCATTTTAATTATACTTTAACAATGGCTTTTTATATGAGAAGTAAAGCCGCTTGCACACCGCACTGATTATTCAGATTTATATTATTTCTGAATGCAGTTTGTAATTCATGAAATTGTCAGTTTGTTATGTTGATCTTCCATTTTACATTTTATTTTTTCTTGTTCCCTGAAGCATTGCAAAGTGTGTGAAAATTGAGTTTTCTTCGGATATACATGTTTTCCATAAAGTTCCATAATCAAGAAAAAATGTTTCTAGCTAAATGATGCCATAAATGACGGTTACATTAAATTTAAGGTAATTTATAAATTTTTATTTTATTTTAAATACGTAATTTATCAGTTCGGCTGGGGTACAGTTAGCTGTACAAAATTAACAAAAAGTTAATTTCTAGTAACTTACAAACTATATTGTTCAATATGCTGTGTCACGCTGGGCAACCCACCGGCCTATGAAAATTTTTTAGCCGGTCCTCGGGACGTAAAAAAAGCATTATAAAATAGTTGGCAGATATAATAAAAACGGAAATTGAAGCAATAATAATGTAAAGTTCGTCTATTAGAAACCATCAACGTGTAGTGGAAGTAACAATTGGAAAAAATAAATTTGGAAAAATAGATTAGTGAATTTTAGCTATTTCAAATAGTGTATTTTAGAGAAGGGGAAAAAGTCAGGTACTATTAAATTAAGGGCAGTTCTACTGAAGAGACAAAGAGACAAGAATCCACCTTTAGGGTAAGACAATGCCACTTGGCCAACTGTTTTGTAGGAGAAAAATCCCCCCCCTCTCTAGAGCAGAGCATTCATTAAGAGTCTAATCTCTGCTTTCAAACGACACAGTCTGAATTGGACATTCAATCAGAACACTTGTCTCAGAAGTCGTTCACTTAACTTCATTGCCAGTTATAAGAGTTTAGCATTTAATATAGATAAATAATTGATTTAATAAGCATACTATTGTGATATTGTAAAGTATTTAAATTCATTTAGAGAATAATATATTTATTTTAAAAACTGTGGTGATCACTTGTTTATTTCTAATACTTCTCTCTCTTTAAAACTTACATACACACAAGCCCTTTACAAAACCGCTCACGCCACAAGCTACTATACAAACATACAACAACATTTCAAACGTACTTTAAAAGTGTTTACTTAGTGTTACTTAGCAATAGTACTTTCTTGATCGAAAACAAAGAAAATATAATTCTTAAAATGGTGGAGGTCGGGGTTAGATTATCCTCTAAAGTACTATTTCAGTTTATGACACAATTCTATCATCTAAATATTATTAATTAGAATTAAATATGTTGTTGGCATCCTGAGCTTGAAAAGAAAATCAGATGACCCGAAGTACGTTTTTACTGAAAAGTATTTTTCAATTTTCTGCAATTTTTCTAAAACGGCTCCAACAATTTTCATTAAACTAAGTAAATGAACTACACATATAAACAGCTACAACTTTTATTTGCAACATTACTCCGGGTAAACTCATTTAAGGGGGCCTTTGGATTTTGGGTTTTAAAGAGGGGTAAGGTTATATTTGCCTCTTAATGTGATCTTAGTTGATTATACAATTCTACAATTTCTAAACAAAATTAATTAGAAATAAAATAATTGCCAAAATTCCACGTTTCAAGAAAATTACTAAACCAGAAGTGCGTTTTTACTGAACAGTTTTTTTTTTCTTTTAGTTTTTGCAATTTTCTCCATAAAAAAAAATCTGGTGTGAAACACTCACACAACTTTTTCTTACTTCAGTTTTCAAAATTATAATTGACAAATTTTATAGTTAGTGTACCAAATTTAATGAAATTCGTCGAGAACTGAAAAACTGTTCAGTAAAAACGCACTTCTGTTGTATACCCATGTATTTATTTCTAATTAATTTTGTTAGGATGGTAGAATTGTAAAATCAACTATGATAGCACTTTAAAGAAAAACATATCCCCCCCTCGCCTAAAAGTGGCCTAAATGAATTTTACCAGAGAAATGTTATAAATGAACGTTGTAGATCTTTGTACGTTTAGTTTATATCAGAAGTTTCAAGAAAATCGTCGCCGATTTTTTTCAAACTCCGAATTTCAACAACATAATTAATTCTATTTAACATTATTTAGATGATAGAATTGTTTAATAAACTAAAAACTTATTTTAGATGAAAACCCAACCGCACCCATCCCCCAAAACTGCCCTTAAATGAATTTTTGCCGGAGAAATGTTTCAAATAAAAGTTTCAGATCTTTGTATGTGTAGTTTATATAAGAAGTTTGAAGAAAATCGTCGGAGCCGTTGAGAAAATTGAAAAAAAGTAAAAAAAAAAACACCTAGTAACGTGGTACATCCGGTTAAGGAATTTTGACAGATAACGTACTGTCAGATCCCATGGTAATACTTAAACGGAATATCAAGTTTCAACATTCTAGGGTTTTTCGTTTTTGATCTATGCTGTTCACATATAAACACACGCACACAGACCATTTGCTGATAACCACTTTTTTGGACTCAGGAAACCTCAAAACGGATATTTCCGATGAAAACGCGATATTGAAAATTTGACACGATTACAATACTTCCTCTTACTAGGAAGTAAGAGAAAGTAAAAATATCGACGAATTTCATTAAATTTGGTACATTAATTGTAAAGTTTGTCAATTACAATATTGAAAACTGGAGTAAGTGACAGTTTTATGAGTGTTTCACACCAACATTTTTTTTTTAATTTTTTTTTATGACCTGTTTTAATTGTTTAATATTTTCACCAAAGAAAAATAATTTACGAAATATGATGGTTGAAATTAAATGACGAAAATTGTTGATATATAATGTATATAAAACACATTATTATACGAGTACATATTATACATCAACATGTAAAAGAAAAGTTAAAAGTGGCTAAATTTGGATTAAACTCAACTTGGTCCAAATTAATAGCTAATTCTAATATTCCAATGAATTCAAAGTACAAATTATTTTACGCTACATCGAGAACCATTATGTGCTATGCAGCTCAAATATGGGGCTATAGAAAGTTTTGAGTATGTCGAAAGGCTGCAGAGATTTTTTATCAAAAAATTATTTCAGCTCCCTGTTAATACCTCAAATTACATCTTCAATTTGGAATTAGGTTTCAATAGTATGTATATATATATATACTTTAGGTTTACATTTAAAATACATATTAAAATTACTTAAACTACCGGACTCTAGATTACCTAAATTGATTGCTATTAACGTTATTGAGAAAAACATTGGCTGGTTTACAGTGTGGAAGCATCTCT
>JAAEAF010009895.1:0-42366 GCA_011037195.1 Triatoma infestans
AAAATTTGACACGATTACAATACTTCCTCTTACTAGGAGTAAGAGAAAGTAATATTTACAAAACACAATACCGACATGGCTAAGCCGTCTGTCAGGAGTTTGGCTATCCTTCTATATATAACATAAAAAATAAACAAAGTTTAAATTACATAAGAGAAAAAAAATAAATAAAATAAAATAAAGTATTTCTTTTTAAAAGTGTTTACATCACCAATCATTTTTAATCACCTTTATGTGCACTAATCAATTGTAGTTAAATTCCCTAACTAACATTTCTCTATAGCGCATAGCCTCTTTTATGTAGTTATAGAGATTCTCTCAAAGTCGCTTCCATTCAATATTTCAATCATTAAATTTAAATCTATTTCCTTTTTTTTAAAATACTTTTTCCTTACAAATCCCAATATTAGACACGTAGCCAAAAAAAATGAAAAATTATTTCAAATTCATTTAGCTTACATAACGAACTTAAATTAACCCGTTCTAACCGAGGTTTATAATTTAAATTAAAGAGTTCACCTCTTGCCTTAAAAATAATTTGCATAAAATGCGTGCTTACTGTGTCGTTCATATAATCAATCTCTTTTACATTTAATTTTTTGTACATTGGATGATATTTCCGCTGCCGATACACTAATTTAACAACTCATTCCTAAACTTCTTAATATACTTATCAATGATGAATCTCATCTCATCCGTTCACCTTTCAATAGACACAAACTTCCTGTCCAATTCACCGCCCCCAATTTACACCATTCTTTGAACCAGGAATTGTTATATTGCAAGGTCTCTTTAACCACTATTTTATATAGACGATCATCCGAGTATGCCATATTCTAAGTACATATTTAATGTGCATATTTATAGTGTGTTCGTACAACAAATTTTTCCCTGTCTCCTAAATATAACATATAATTAGGAGTATTTAGGTGGGAGTTGAAATAATCTTTTTGTAGTGGAATCAATTGTCGTGATTCCTGAGGTATGAAGTTAGATGTCTTGAAGAGGGATTTATTAGGCGGAAGTTAGTTTAAAGAGTTATTGCTTGAATTACTAACACTGAATTTATAAAAATAGAATATATTTTAACAATAATTTGAATGAGCCTAATGGTAACTACAATTAATATGATTTGATAAAAGTAAATAAATAATTTTAAGAGTTAAATAACAAATAATTTAAATGATTATAATAAATAAACTAATATGCACAACTATGAAAATAATTATAAGTAAAACCTTGTATAGGGACGCGCTCGGAACTCAAGTATAACTGCTGCTGTAAAATGATACTGATATAATGATGTGGCTACTCGTATAATGATGAATGATATAATGATAATTGATATAATGATCCCCTCTTCCAGTGGAGCGAAGTTTATATTAGTCTTACACACACACTGTCAAGTGTGTAAGTAAGTTCTCACACTAAGACATATCTAGTAGCGTACGACCTTGGTTAGTTCGGTGACCAGTGATTTAGGTCAGTGGCCAACTTTATCGGTGCTTGTCTTTGATGTAATGTATTGACCCTTGTATTAGAAAGGGTTTTTGTTTGGCCGTGGCCCTTGTCTTGAAGACAGCGGCCGGCTGGGCCACTAGTTATAAATTATCCTTTCTTCCTGCCATCTTTTGTGAAGATGGCGGCTGGCTGGAGCCACTTTGACATTGCTATGACCCTGATATGTCATTACATTTTTATAAACATTCTCTGGACATTTTCCATTTCAGGGAAATCTTGGTACCCTCCCATACTTGACTCCCATAACATAGAATGGTCCTGGTCACCGCATCGAAAACCCGGTAGTTAAAAAGAAAATTTCTTGATTTAAATTGTAATTAATTATAGAGTATGTAGTTAATCGTGTGTGTCACACACCAAAATAAAATAAAAAACAGATTTTTTTAATATAGTTATTTTTTTGGAAGGAAAGATAATTAATTAATCTATTAAATGAAGTAGTAGTTAATCTCGTCTAGTGAGTAAAAAAGTTTTTTAATCTCTACAGATTAAAAGTAAACAAAAGCAGTTTCCATTGTTTTTAATTTACATAAAATTTTAGACCAGAGATAAAAAAAATTATACTAAAATGAATTTGTAAAATTAAAAATATAGGAAAGTTCTTTAAATTAAAAAAAAAACAATATAAAAAAGAATTTTTTTTCAAAATTAATCCATACAAAAAATATTGTAAAAAAAAAGAAATTCAGGGGAAAAATAATTTTAACTCGAAAATGCTTATCATGAAAAATCGGTGAACACAGTAATCATACTGCGATCTCAACAAAATACTATGTAATTTCATACTTTTTTTTTTAACACGAAACAAATATCGCTTAACACGAAAAGATTCCCCTTTTTTTTCGGACCAACAAAATATATCTGTTTTCTGCAGTTATATCGTCAAAGCAGATTTTAGACGGAACGAAATAAACAATGGCCACTGTTGCTAGGTTTCCGCTTGTCTTTGAGTAGGTAAAGGCACCCATTGGCCATTGTAATTTTCCAATTCGATGAATTTTGTGTTAAAATTAGCGTATTTTGTTGTTTTTTTTTTTTTTGTAATTTTAATAAATAAACTTATTTTTTTATTTTTTTTTTTTTTTACGTATACAATGGGCAGAGAAATCGGGACGAAAACAAACCGCTATTTTATCGTTTAACACGAAAAAAAGTATTTCGGTTCCCTCAGTTTCGTGTTTTTTCACGTTTTTTTCACTGTACTTCAGTTTTTGTTGTTTTTTTTTGTAATTAAAATCTAACCTGAATTTGAACTTGCTAGTAAGTTTAATCTCCTACAAAAATTTTTACATCTTATTATTTCCTCAAAATAAGTTTTAGAATCGTATAAAATTTTGGGAAATTTTAGTTTTCTTTTGGAAAACATATAAGGATTGAGGTCCCCTGAATAAGAAAAAAAAAAAATGTTTTTAGTTATGACACTCGAAAAGATTGCAGATTCCAAGGATATAAAAAAATAATTTAGACACTACTATAAAATTCGTCGAACAGAAAACGAAGATTTTATTGACCCCCCCCCCCCCCCGCCAACATTTGCACTAGATTTGAAAAAAAAACTGGTGTGAAACACTCACCAACTTTCTCTTACCCAGTTTTTCAAATCATAATGATTGAAAATTTTTATAGTTTGTGTACAAATTTAAATTGAAATTCGTCGAAAACTGAAAAAAAAAAAAAAACCCGTCCAGTAAAAGCGCACTTCCGGTTTACTAATTTCCTTGAAACTTGGAATTTTGGCCATCTATTTATTTCTAATTAATTTTGTTTGCATGATAGAATTGTATAATAAACTATGATAGCACTTTAGAGAAAAACATAACCCCATTCCTCCCCTAAAGATGCCCTTAAATGAATTTTTTCACAGAAATATTTCAAATAAAAGTTGTAGATCTTTGTGTGGGATCTTAGTTTATATGGGAAGTTTCAAGAAAATCGTTGGAGTCATTTTTTGAGAAAATCGCAAAAAAAAAGTGAAAAACTTATTTAGTAAAATGATAAAGAAAATTCACTTTCGGTCATTGATTTTTTTTTTTCAAACTCGGAATTTCAACAGCAATTATATTACTATTAACATATTAGATGATGATAGAATTGTCTAATAAACTGAAATAGCAGTTAAGATGAAAACCTAACCCCACCCCTCCCCTAAAAGTGTCCTTAAATGAATTTTCCCGGAGAAATGTTTCAAATAAAAGTTGTAGCTCTTTATATCTGTAGTTCATATACCATGTTTAAAGTAAATCGTCGTAGCCATTTTTGAGAAAATCGCAAAAATTAAAAAAAAAGAACTAGTAAAGTGGTACTTCCGGTTGAGGAATTTTATACAATATCCGGTTACAGTTTTATACAATCTTATAAAAATTTTGGGAAATTTTAGTTTTCCTTTAGAAAACATATATGTGTTGAGATTCCCTGAATACGAAGAAAAAATAAGGTTTTTAGTTATTGAATCTCAAAAAATAAGATTGCAGAATTCATAAATTAAAAGTGGTTTAGACATTACCATAAAATTCGTCAAAAACAAAACGATAATTTATTGTCCCCCCTCCCACCGATTTTTGCCGTTTACTTTCAGAAAAGATAATAGAAAGGCTATTTTTTTTTTAATAGTATTCATTGTATTTATTGAAATATATTTATTTTATTCTCCTTGTTTTGGCTCACCTTTGTAAGGTTATATTTAAGTTTAAATTCCACTGAAAGTATCCCCTTTTGTCTATTACTTACTCCTCCCAACACACCGCACCTAACACACTATTGTTCCATGTCAGAAATAAATCAGGGAATAGAGACTGTCTGCCATTCAATATAGAGACATTGTAGGCTACCCTCCTTTCATCTGACATGTTGACATGGAACGTACACTAAAATTAAGTTTGAAGTGCTTTTTACTTAATATGTACTAAATTAAATTACTAAAAACTTAATATTAACAATATTGCTCATTATTGGAAAAATAACCCGTCAAGAATATTCAGATTGTTTTTATTATTATTATTATTATAAAGATTGTGTAATTTTAATTCTTAAAAATAAATAAATAAAAAAAAAAAATTTACATATCTTGAAGACCAATAAATAAATAATGAATTTGTATAAAAAAACCTGAGAAATTTTTATTTAAAAAGCAGAAAAAAAATCTGGTGTGAAACACTCACACAACTTTCTCTTACACCAGTTCTCAAAATTATAATTTGACAAATTCTTTTTTTAGTTTGTGTACACAAATTTAATGAAATTCGTCGAAAACTGAAAATAAAAAAAAAAACTGTTCAGTAAAAGCGCACTTGCGGTTTACTAATTTTCTTGAAACTTGGAATTTTGTTTGGATGATAGAATTGTATAAATCAACTATGATAGCACTTAAAAGAAAGACATAACCACAACCCACAACCCTAAAAGTGCCATTAAATGAATTTTGCCAGAGAAATGTTTTTAAATAAAAGTTGTAGATCTTTGAATGTTTTAGTCTATATACGAGTTTTAAGAAAATCGTCGGAGCCATTTTTGAGAAAATCGCAAAAAAAAAAAAAAAAAAAAAAAAAAAAAACTTGTAAAGTGGTACTTCCGGTTGAGGAATTTTGACAGATAACATACTGCAAGATCCCATGGTGATACCTTAATAGAATATCAAGTTTCAACTTTATACGGATTTTCATTTTTGAGCTATGCTACACACACACACACACACACACACACACACACACACAGACCATTTGTTTGCTAAAAACCACTTTTTTGGACTCAGAGGACCTCAAAACGGATATTTCCGGTGAAAACTCGATATCGAAAATTTGACACTATTACAATATTTCCTCTTACTAAGGCAGTAAGAGAAAGTAAAAAACTGATTAATGCAATGTGAAAATTACGTATATTTAACCAAGATGTAATAAAGTCCGACCATATACTGTATTCTAAAATAAAAGTTTAGTTTATAGCCAATTAAAGTTTATTTCAAATTCTTATCTTCTAATTAGATTATTTTTAAGTGAAAATCAAACCCTCATGTGTGTTTTTAATTAAATAAGATACAATAAAAACAATCTATTTAATCATAAAGATGAGACAGTGTTATATTTATTGCTTGTCCAAAAACAACTATTTAGAGGGAACTAAATGTCACTCAGTGTGCATCTAATTATGTATTAACTCTACCGGCAAGAGTGTTCAATATTGGCGGCTCCCAAGTATTTCTGTTTTCGTAACAGAAACAGCACACTGAATTTAGGATAGTGGGAAATATTCCACTATCCTAAAATTTCATTTAAATCCTTACAGCGTGTCATGGAATAATGTTTTAATAATCGGAAGAGAAAAATACTGGACCATCTATCGGAATGCCCTCACGCAGTACAATAAAGAAATTAGGAAAGCCAAAAGACGTCAGTGGAGGAGATTTTGCGAGGAAATTGAGGACTCCCCCTCGTGTGCCAGAATCCACAGAGCGTTGGCTAAAGCTGGTACTGCGAAGGAAGTGGGGTTCCTCCGGAAGGAGGGCGGAACCTTCACTGTCTCCGAGGAGGAAAGCTTAGAGCTCCTCGCGGAGACGCACTTTCCAGGTTCATCCCGACTTTTAGGCCCAGAGGTGGCGGAAGCCCCGGAGGAAAGGCATATTAGAACATCCCCAGAGGATTGGAAACTCGCCACTCTCATCACGAGGCCTAGCAAGGTCAGGTGGGCCATCAACAAATCCCAACCTTTTAAATCCCCCAGGATGGATGGGATTTACCCAGTTCTCATACAAAAAGGACTAGATATTCTACTACCATATGTGTAGAATTTTTAGGGCATGTATAGCCCGAAGACATACACCGGTACTGTGGCATAGTGTCAAGGTGGATAGAGTGTCTGACCTTTCGCCAGGTTCGTATAGACCGCTTAGCCTATCCTAAGCAAAGCTCTGGAAAGATTAGTGGGCAGATATATAAGAGATGAGGTTCTGTGTCTGCCAATACGCCCTAAGTGCCCGCCAATACGCTTATCAACCAGGTAGGTCGGCGGAGGCCGCACTGGATGATCTTAATAGGCTGCTATCAAAATCCATGGAGGAAAAGGAAATTGCGCTGGCCCCTTCTTGGACATTGAGGACGCATTCAATAATGTCTCGTGCACCACGGTTATCAACTCTCTCTGTAAAAGAGGAGTGCCAGGAGCGTTATGCGGCTGGATGGAGTCTGGCCTTAGTATTCGAATTAACACTTCTACAATAGGCCAGACCACCCTTAGGACGATTGTGGTAAGAGGTAAACACCCTACTACGATTGCATAAGGGGTGCAAGCAGCTCTTAACTTGGTCAGGAACTGGTGTAGGGAGGAGGACCTGTCCATAAACCCCCATAAAACCGTAATAGTTCCTTCCACATTACGCCACAAGTGGGATGGCCTTAGTCCACCATCACTTGGGCGCACTCCGATTCCATTTGAGATGGAGGTTAAGTATCTTGGTGTTAATTTTGACCGCAGACTCACCTGGAGTCACACAAGGCCAATGCGTCATTTAGTAGGTGCAGACGGCTTTGCGGGAGAAACTGGGGCTTGCGCCCAAATTTGACACTCTGGATCTACGCTAGGATCTTCAGACCCATGGTCACATATGGGTTGGTGGTGAGGTGGACCAAGACGCTGCAGAAGGGAACGGCGGAAAGGCTGGGTGGGATCCAAAGGCAAGCATCCCTGGGTTCCATGGGGGCAATGAAAACCACCCCGACTGCGCCGCTGGAAGTCCTCCTCAATTTGCCACCACTACACATACTCGTTCAAGGCGAGTCAGAATGGGGATACATAGACTCTTGCAGGGACCGCCTCCCATCTCCTCTAGACACGATCGTAATAACCAGAGGTTGATTGAGGAAATCAAGGCTGACCATCTTCTTGGAATGCAACTGATAGGATGGTTCTAGGTATCATTTCGAAAGGAACTTCCAAATTGCCAAGCAGAGGCAAATAGGACTGTAACCTCCCCTGTTCGGTAACTCGATCTGGTATACAGATGGATCCAAAACTCCGACTGGAGTCGGGTCCGGGGTCTATGGGGGCAGGCCTAAAGTTATGATCAAGGCCAGCCGTCATTCAGGCTGAAGTCGTGGCGTGATAACTCTGCGCTAGGGAGATTATAAGGCAAGGCATAACGGGTAAAAGAATGGCTATATACTCCGACAGTCAGGCAGCCCTGAAGGCTCTTTCATCATACCAAATAGACTCAAGACTGGTGAGGGATAGCCTACTTGCCCTAACCGAGATCAGTACTCGGAATAAACTGACACTCGCCTGGGTGCAGGGACATGCGGGGTTTCTGGGCAATGAAAGGGCGGATGCCCTAGCGAGGAGGGTTCACAGGATACATTTATAGGCCCCGAACCCTCCTGCGGCTTGTCCAGGAGCCTTATTCAAACTTCTATTAAAGGTTGGATAGAAGACCAGCTTCTGCGTTGGTGGGAGAGAACACTAGGACAGAGGCAGGCAAAGCTCTTTATCAAGAGACATTTACCTAAATTTACCAGAGATCTACTGAGCCATACCCGAAGGGGGTATAAGGCTAATTGTGGGTCTACTAACAGAGCATTGTAGGCTGAACAGACATGCACCTTCTACAACTTGCAGATAGCGGTATGCCGATTTTGCAAAGCAGAAGAAGAAACCCCGGCGCATATCCTTTGTGAGTGCGCCGGCCTGGCGAGGATCAGGTTTCTTCAATTGGGGACAGGCAATCCCGAAGCTGAGCTTCATGCCTCAGCCGCTCTCAGCTTTACTAGGATTGATTAGGAGGGCAAAGTTAGGGGTTGTGCTATAGTTTAAAGAGATCCTAAATAGATCTCGCTTTGTAGGTCGCAGTGGAATGAGGTTCGCCCCCTCCCCGTTACTAATCTAATCTGTTTCGAGGAGAAAGGCAGCCACCGATATGTTAAGTCTGTAACACTCCATTGACTGTTAAACATATTCATAGTAGAATATAAGAAATATGAAGCAGCTCAAACGAATCTAGAAATATCTGGTAGCATAAAGGGCGTATTGAAAGATGATTTAGATAATTTCAATAAAATTTTGCAATATTTTAAAACAAATATCGCTATTCCAAAATATTTAAATCTATAATATGTCTAGATCGTTTTGAACATTAGTATAGAGAAAAGCAAGGTTTGGGTCGTGTATATGATATACTTAGTCCATACATGAGGAAAAATAAGAGTAGAGAAATATCGCGTACTCTACTCCATTGTGTACTTAGGATATATTAATGTGAAGATTGAAGACTGATTGTCAGATGTAGATGCAGAAAGAATGTAATGACGTTTGTTAAAAAAAAATCTGGTGTGAAACACTCACACAACTTTCTCTTACTCCAGTACTCAAAATTATAATTGACAAATTTTATAGTTAGTGTACCAAATTTAATGAAATTCGTCGAAAAGTGAAAACACTGTCCAGTAAAACTGTCCGGTTTACTAATTTCCTTGAAACTCGGAATTTGGGTCATATATTAATTTCTAGTTATTTCAATTTGGATGACAGAATTGTATAATCAACTGTGATAGCATTTTAAAGAAAAACATAACCCCCCTCCCCCAAAAGTCCCCTTAAATGAATTTATCAGGGGAAAAGTTTCAAATAAAAGTTGTAGCTCTTTATATGTATAGTTAACAACGCTGGTTTAAAGAAAATCGTTGGAGCCATTTTCGAGAAAATACCAGAAAACTGGAAATTATATTTCAGTAAAAACGCACTTCCGGTTATCTATTTTTTTTCAAATTCGGAATTTCAACAACATATTTAATTCTAATTAACATTATTTAGATGACAGAATTGTCTAATATACTGAAACAGCAGTTACGATGAAAACCTAACCCCACCCCTCCCCCAGAAGTGCCCTTAAATGAATTTTCCTGGAGAAATGTTTCAAATAAAGTTGTAGCTCTTTGTATGTGTAGTTACAAAATCTTCGGAGCCATTTTTGAGAAAATTGCAAAAACGTAAAAAAAACAACTAGTAAAGTGGTACTTCCGGTTGAGGAATATTGACACATAACGCACCGTCAGATCCCATGGTGATACCTAAACGTAATATCAAGTTTGAACTTTCTACGATTTTTCGTTTTTGAGCTATGCTGTTCACATACATACACACACACAGCACACACACACACACACACCCTACAGACCATTCGCTAAAAACCACTTTTTTGGACTCAGGGGACCCCAAAACGGATTATTTCCGGTGAAAACTCGATATCGAAAATTTGACACACGATTACAATACTTCCTCTTACTAGGAGTAAGAGAAAGTAAAAGTCCAGTACAGGTAGTAGGCTAGGTTAGAGCGAATTAAGGATTAATACAATAGGTGCAAAGGAGCTCAGCTGTTGTGCACCTTGGGGAAAAAACAAAACAAAACAAAAAAATGAATAGAATTATATGGAATTTCTGAAAAGTTTATCTAGTTGTGGGAAACATGTGGGTAGCAGTAGGAATCACACAAATTTTAATGTGTAAATTCTAGATCTGATCAAACCATCGAATGCAACGGTATAAGTAATTATATAAATTAATATATTTAAATTAATAAAAGCAATATGTTTATTTTTTTATTAAACTGACCAAACGTTTGACCTAATGCATAATATAGCAAAGTTATCTTTCTGTAATCATGCCAATGTACACTTTGATCGATTTTTAATTTACTTATTAGGAAATAAAATATTGGACAATCCTGTCTCATATTTTGTGATTTAGAAATAACAAAATATCCCTTAAACCATGTGATAGGGGACAACCTTTCATAACAGGTGCCTACTACTGTAGCTACTAGCAAAACCCTTTCAAATAATAGCCACCCTTTATTTGATTACCCTAATTTAATCTTTTTTTTTCCCTGCCCCCTATGAGATGAGTTTAGCCTATAATTGCTAACATTCAACCTATTTCATTGATAATGAATGAGAATGCAATAATACTGTTTATATGAAATTAGCCCTCATCACTGTAGCTAGTGTAGTGGAAAAAAAAAAATGAAAGAAAATAAGAATTTTGAAAATAGTTTAGTAAAATAATTTTGTGAATTTTAGTGGTATTTCCGGTTAAAGAATTTTGACTCATAACTTACCAGCGGATCCCATAGGTGATATACCAAACTAAATCAGTTTGAACTTTACGCCGCTACGTTTTTCTTATTCGCAGCTATGCTGTTGATATAGACAGAGACCATTTTCTAAAAACCCCTTTTTTTGGACTCAGGGGGACCTCAAAACATGTATTTCCGGTGAAAACTCTGTATCGAAAATTTGACATGATTACAGTACTTCCTCTAACCAGAACAAAAGAGCGGCGATTAGCTTGGTTGTGCATTAATTTATACCATATAAAATGGATAAAGTAATAGTTGAACGCAAAAATTTCAATGGAAGATGTTCAAATAAACAGGCCACATACAATTGAGAAACTTCAGTAAAGGCATAGAGAAAAATTGTGTTAAAAATAAAATAAAAAGTTATCAAGAAATTCTAATCCAGCTCAAATCTTAGATATTTTCACAATTTATCATACGTATAGTATTCTTAACAATTTTATATAAATCCAGATATCGTGCTGGTAACTCGATAAATGGACTTTTCTTTTCTTTTTTTTTTTTTGGCGCAGTAGGAATGTGAACATTATGGAAGATTTATTGTTATATATATAAAGAATGACGTAACAAATTTATAAGAAAAATTGAGCATGTTGTAACAGGTTATTTTGAACATAATACACACATACAAAAAAACACACACACTATTTATATATATATATATATAATAAAACTAGCCCCATTCCACTTATTTTATAGGAAATTGTATCCAGTGTGTCTAGAAGAGAATGTAATTTATTTAATGGACGTAATCATTATCTACTTCATGTAATATAAGGCTGTGTTGTTTGGTCATATTGTTAAATTAAATGTAACTCTTGTTATTCACACACAATATTAGATTAAGTATGTGAAAATAAATAAATGCGATCAGGATTAACTAGGTTAATATGGATTTAAGATTTCTTTAAACTAAAATAGTAATGTCCAGTTTATGTTTTAGTTTGGGTTTTGTATTTTTTTTTTTTTTTTGTTTCTTCCTTTTTAATGAAGTCAATTGTTTAAATTTTAAGATTATTGTTTTTTTGTTTATTGTTTGTTTATTTGTTAATATTTTGTTTATTTGTTAATAATTTATTGTTAGCTTGAAATCGTTATTTAATTTAATTTTAAAGTTATTCTGATTATTTAATTATCAAGTGAATCTCCCTCCAACAACAGAGTTTAAAAATTAGACTTCCACGTGTTGTTTCCATTTTAAGGAAAATTTGCCCCTTTAACAACCCAAACACGTGTTCCTTTCCCACCCAGCAGACCATACCTCTCTTTGACCTAGTTTTGGAGTTAAGTTTTAAAAAATACAATTAAAAAGACCAGTCAGTGTATAAACTGAATTTGCTCTGTGCAAGTCTGTGTTATCACACTGTCTGACAAAATGTATCCTGAAGATGTGCGAACGCCCGAAACCGGTCGATGACCACAAAATGAAGCAGGCTACCACGGAAAATGTCTCTGATGCCTTCCAGCTCTGCGGAACCAACCACCACAACAAATTATTGTTAATTTTTTGGTTAAATTGAAAACAAAGGTATGTATGTGTCTGTACCGTGTTCCAGGATTTTCTTAAAAATTATTACAACAACCGCACGCATAAGCTTTATTTTCTTCTTTTTTATTGATTTTTTTTTACAACTGCATAATATTACATGGAATAAGTAAAACAAATAACATCTGAATAAAGTGTGTATTGGCTGAAGGACACAAGCATACATGGACCTGATCCTACAAGTTGATCCAGTGATGGCAGTCGTAATAAACCATTAAGATAAAGTTACTTACGACTATCCTACAAGCAGGATGATCGCGAAGCTACCGACGGCTTCAATCAGTCGTGATCGGTTAAAGGGGATCAGTTGTGGCTGAGACCCCTTGGATTAGTGGATTTGAGTGAGAGAATAGTTGGGAATGTGTGAATAACTCGGCTTTGGCTATCGCAGAAACATCATTGTGATTAATGTGGATTGGATCCGTAGAAGGGAGCATTGACTATGGCACGTGAAAGATTTTGGATTATAGGTATTCAATGAGATAAAGGTTCGAATATCTGGCTATGCCATATAGTTCATCACAGACATTTTCCATGATAGCCTGCTTCCTTTTGTGGTCATCGACAGGTTTCGGTCGTTCGCCCATCATCAGGATGTTTTTGTCAAACACTATAATAATTAATTAATTAATCAATAATGTTTTATTTTTACCAAACGAAATACAAAAATGATTAATATTTTCATTAATAGACACTGGACAATAGTACGTCTGTCGAGTTGACTAGTAACTGATGTATCCAAAAAACAAAACAAAAAAGTGTGATTAAAAAGAAAATAACATTCAATTTTTGAACTAAAAATACAATCATATTAAATGACGCTATTAAACAAATTAACAAAAAGTAAAAATTTATTCTTATCCATCTAGTTGTAATTAAATTCACTCACTAAAAACTTCCTATAATACATCGCTTTGTAACAATATTTATATAAAAGGTTCCAATTTTCACCATTAAGAATGGCTATACAATTATCTAGAGTTAGATTTCTGAAACCAAAACACTCAAAACGGTAAGGCAACGAAATCTGGAATCCACCCAGAAAGTGGGCCACGCTTTCATAAGTATTTAAATTACAGAGTGAGCAATTATAATTAAAGTTTTATCTCCATGGTTGATAATTGAAGTCCCATCATCTCAGATCTCAATTTGAAAAACAGACTGACTTTATAAATCCAAAATTGGCGAATATATTCCAGATTAGGATCGAGCCGCTTGTAGACGAGATGAAACCTGGAGGCCGACATGCTAGCTAGAAAAGTATCCCTCTGATTCACTTTCATTTTTTTTCCGACAGCAAAGCTACAAAATTTTTAACAGAATCTACATTGAAATTATCTACACTTAGCAGTGAAATGTAATTGATGATGTTGAGTTTTTGTGGTAGTTGGTTATGGCGTGACGGTTTAGTAAAAGGGCTTGTAGTATATATGTTTAAAAGAGAAGTAATAAGAATAATCAAGAAATCACCACTGCTAGCAATAAATATATTCTTTCAAAATAATAACTACAAGTTATTTGATATTAATATATTGTGAAACTGCCACTGATATTTAGAAAACGATTCCTGAAACAAGTGTCCTGGCTTTGGAAGCAGAATGCAGACTCTCTTGTTTGAAGGCAGAGTGCAGACTGTTCTGAAGGAATGCTCTCTCTAACAAAACAGTTGGTCAAGTAGCATTGTATTAATTTAACGGATTTTTGTGCCTTTGTTTCCCTTATATTTCACTAACTGACTCTAAATACACTCTTTTTGAAGGTAAATTCACTGCACTAAGATACATTTAAAATATTAACAAAATTGTATTTTTGATACTATAAAATATTCTAAACTATTTTTCAAAACTATTATTTTCTTTTATTTCTTTTCTTCCACTACAGCTGAATTGAAAATTCAGTCAAACACTATAATAACATAGACTTGCAGAGAGCAAATAGTGTTGATACACTCTACTTTATCAACATATTGTAACAACTGTATTTGCTCTGTGCAAGGCTATGTTATCACAGTGTTTGACAAAAACATCCTGATGATTAGCCGAATCGGTCAATGACTAAAAAAAGAAGCAGGTTATTACGGAATATGTTTCTGATGCTTTCCACCTCTGCGGAACCAACCACAACAACCATATAGTTCAATTCAGAAACTCCACATATGTGCTAATAAGTGAATTGTCTTTTGTTACGTAATGTAAGTTTCGAACGTTTATCTAGCAGTTCTTTTTAGTATTTTGAATCTGTTATTCAGTTCAGTTCGTTTTAGCCGAGTATAGGTATATAGATTAAGGCCAGCCTAGGGAAGTACGCCACGGTCTTTCAGGCTGAAGTCGTAGCGTTACAACTCTGCGCTAGGGAGATTATAAGGCAAAGGATAGTGGGTAGAAGAGTGGCCATATACTCCGACAGTCAGGCAGCCCTGAAGGCACTTTCCTCACACCAAATAGTCTCAAGACTGGTGTGGGACTGCCTACTTGCCCTCACCGAGGTGGGTACTCGGAATAAACTGATACTCGCCTGGGTGCCGGGACATGCAGGGTTCCTGGGCAATGAGAGGGCGGATGCCCTAGCGAGGGAGGGCTCGCAGGATACCTTTGTAGGCCCCGAACCCTTCTGCGGCTTGTCCAGGAGCCTCATTCAAACTTCTATCAAGGGGTGGATAGAAGATCAGCGTCTGCGTTGGTGGGAGGGAACACCAGGACAGAGGCAGGCAAAGCTCTTCATTAAAAGACATTTGCCTAAATTTACCAAAGACCTACTGAGCCAAACCCGAAGGGATATAAGGTTAATTGTGGGTCTACTAACAGGGCATTGTAGGCTGAATAGACACATGCACCACCTACAACTTGCGGACAGTGCGGTATGCCGGTTCTGCAAGGTAGAGGAGGAGAACCCGGCGCACATCCTTTGTGAGTGCGCCGGCCTGGCGAGGATTAGGTTTCTTCAATTGGAGACGGGCAATCCTGAAGCTGAAAGCTTCATGACGGAGCCGCTCTCAGCTTTGCTAGGATTGATTAGGATGGCAAAGCTGGGGGCTGTTCTGTAACTTAAGGGGATCCACAATAGACCTCAATTTGTAGGCCGCAGTGGAATGAGGCTCCCCCCCCCGCCTTCTATCTATAGGTATATAAAGAGCTATAACTCTTATTATAACATTTATCCGGAAAAATTCATTTTATGGTTTTCCAGGGGGAAGGGTAACGATAAGCTTTCCTCTAAAGTGCCATTTCCGTTTTTTATATGATCCTATCATCAATACGATATTAATAAGAATTAAACACGTTGGACTAGAAACGCGGAAATCCCGGGTTCGAGTCCAGCAATGCTACCTTAGATTTTCTCTCCTGAGAGCTTTTACGGTCACTCTCTATTTCCAGTTTAGATTCGCCTAGCTATAAAATTCTATATTGAAATGTAATAAAAATTCAAACTGAAAATGCAAATATTTTAAAATCGTAGCTGCATGCGTAGTTGATATAACAAGTTTAAAGAAAATCGTCGAAGCCATTTTTGAGAAAACCGCAAGAAAGTAAAAAAAAAAAAACTAGTAAAGTGGTACTTCCGGTTAAATGAATTTTGGCAGATAACGTATTGTCAGATCCCATGGTGATACCTAAGCAGGATATCAAGTTTGAACTTATTGTGATTTTTCGTTTTTGAGCTATGCTGTTCCCACACACACACACACACACACACATACTATTTTCTAAAAACCACTGTTTTGGACTCAGTTGATCTCAAAACGGTATTTCCAATGAAAACTTGATATCAAAAAATTTCACAAGATTACAATACTACCGCTAACTAAGGAGTAAGTGAAAGTAAAGATACTGAGAATTTTAAAAAAATACGTTGCCGTTGAATATAGTTTTAATTCAAATCAAATACTTCCTCTCTTTATAACCTGCTCTGTTTAGTATAACTTCAAATCCGTTATTATATGGGATTTTTTATTTTTTTTAATACGTTCTTGTTTTTGCATATTGTCGCTAGAATATCGGGATAGTTAGAATTGAATAATATAATTTTTTTTTTTCTACAATCGTTGAATAATGTAACGATTATTACAATAAATTTAGTGAAAACTCTAATTAGCCCGACATCTAGCGGAAATAAGCGAAAACAAGATCAAAATAAATCCCAGATACACACAAAGGTTTTGAGGTTATATTTTAATGTTTTGGTGTGATGATGTGTGTAGGTAGCTTGTGGCGTAAGCGTTTTAGCGAAAAGGGCTTGTATGTTTGTTTGAGATAGAATATAAAAATAATTAAGAACACACTGGTAGTTTAAATTAAATATATATTCTCTAAGAGAAATTAAGTTACTTTGAATATCACAAATAAAATATAATAATTTCTTATAACGTAATACTGGTATATGTTTCCACCTTGATTTCTAGCACAAGTCCGTGTTGGAAAGAATGTTTCTCTTTGTTCTTCAGTTCCTCCCCTGTTAGAAGAAGGGGGTAGTACAATGCCATAATTGTTCTTGTACGGTACTAGTAACTGGACTTGTATACCTGGTCTTGTCCTTTTGCAAGGGAATGTCAATCTTTTTATTAATTTTGATTTATAAATATTCTAAATTAGTTTTAAAAACTATTATTTTTCGATTTCGTCCTTCCACTACAATATCAAACCGAACAGGTTATAGAGAGAGAAAGGTATTTGACTTAAAAAAAAATATATTCTCAATATTTGCACTTTTTTTTAATCTTCATATAAATTAAGAATCAATTTAATTATGTTGCAAAAGAAAATTTAATATTCAACACGTAAGTAAAGAGTATTTTTTACAACTCTCGTCCCAGTTTGATTCACTCGCTGTGTTCGTGCTCTGAACTTGAGTGTGTATAAAATCCTATCCCTTATGTAGTATAGCGTCATTTTTAATTAAACGATTGCAAGGAAAAAATTATATTTTATCCAAAAATTAAAAGAAAATGGAGCTGTTAGCATCAATTAAATATCTGCAAATAATTTAATATGTACACAGAAATAGCAATTTATATCGTAATCAAGATTAGGCATTAGAAACTTCTCAACAAATTGAAGGATGTTGACATTAGATTTACTGATGTAATTTGAAACAATTCTTTGTTGACAAGTAATAAAAGCATGTGGTCGTTCAATCAGGAATTTAGGTACCACCAAATATCATGTTGACATGTTATTAACAGTATTAAAGAGATTTGTTTTCTTATTGTACCTATATTTGTTCACAAAATCTTATCACGTAATTAAATTCGTTAAAATTGAATTGTAATAATACTTTGTAATGTGTTAATTTAAACAAAACAAAAAAAAAACTGACTGCCATTAATGCAATTATAACGTTGTCAAGTTTTCTTTAAACATTGTTACTAAGGTGCTACAACATATGATTGGCGGTATAGATAATATTAGAGCCGTACACTTATACATTGTTTAGTACGTTTGGCTGGTAAAAATTAATTATATTTACAGTGAATCTAGAAGATAGCGCCAATAACAGTGAAGAAACTTCGTGAAATTTGAAAAATATAACGTCATAGTTTTCCTCAAAACATTTTCAAAACAGTTTTCCCGGGAAAATATATTTAATATAAAAGTGATAGGCATTAATATCTGTGCAGTTTGTAATTCAAGTTTTTTTTTAAATAAATATGGTTGTAGTCGTTTTTTGAGAAAATTCCAAAAATTTTAGAAGCCTAATCTTTAATGTTGTACTTCCGGTTAATTGCTTTTCTTAAAATTAGAATTCTATAAATGCGTGTTAAAATAACACAATGTCCATATTACCTCAATAATTATAATTGGAGTAATTAATTAATATAGTTATAATTATTAATTAACAAATTAAGTTATAATTAATTATTGGAGTCATTTCAGAGAAACTAAAAAAAAAAAAAAAAGATAGATTCAGTAGAGCATTTCCGGTTAATCAATTTCGACCAAAAATCTTCGTGACCCTGATGCTGTATGGTTTAGTATCTTCTGAAACGAATATAAAGTTTGTGCTTCTAGCGATCTTTCGTTTTGTGAGTTAGACACATACAAACACACACAAACACCTAAGAGAAAGTATTGTAAGCGTGTCATTTTTTTCGATATCGCGTTTTCACTGGAAATACCGGTTTTTTTTTTTGTTTTTTTTGGTCTCCTGAGTCCAAAAAAATAGTTATTAGCAATTGATCTGTGTTTGTCTATCTGTCTTCTGTGGATATGGACCAGCATATCTCAAAAACAAAAAATTGCAATATGTAGGTTTCAACTTAAACTAAAAATCGTTCAACCGGAAGTGCCACTTTACAGGATTTTTTTTTACTTTCTCTTACTCCTAGTAAGAAAAAGTATTGTAATCGTGTCCAAATTTTCAATATTGAGTTTTCATCGGAAATATCCTTTTTGAGGTCCCCTGAGTCCAAAAAAAGTGGTTTTTAGCAAATGGTCTGTGTGTCTGTGTGTATGTATGATGTCTGTGAACAGCATAGCTCAAAATCGAAAAATCGCAGAAAGTTGAAACTTAATATTCCGTTTTGGTATCATTATGGGATCCGACGTAGGCCAGCGGTCGAAATTCCTCGACCGGAAGTACCACTTTACTAAATGTTTTTTTTTCCCTTTTTTGCAGTTTTCTCAAAAATGGCTCCAACGATTTTCTTTAAACTTGATATATCAAACTATACTTACAAAGATCTACAATTTTTTTTGTAAACATTTCTCCGGTAAAATGCATTTAAGGGTACTTTTAGGGGAGGGGGTGGTGGGTTACCTCTAAAGTCCGATTTCAGTTTACTATACAATTCTACCATCGAAACAATACTAATTAGACGAAAATGTGTTGTTGAAATTCCGAGTTGAAAAAAAATCGGACGACGCGAACTGCGATTTCGTTACTAAATGTATTTTCCCAGTTTTGTGGTATTTTTTTACTTTCTTGCATTTTCTCAAAAATGGCTCGGGACGATTTTCTTTAAACTTTGAATGTCTACTACACATGCAAAAAGATCTACCAACTTTTATTTAAAACAATTCCCTGGAAAAATTCATTTAAGGGCCCTTGGTGGGAGGGTTTGGGGTTAGGTTTCCTCTTAAGTACTATCATAGTTGATATTACAATCGTATCATCCAAACAAAATTAATTATAAATAAATAGATGTCAAAAATTCCAAGTTCTAAGAAAATTAGTAAACCGGAAGTTGCGCTTTTACTGATATTTGTTTTTTCAGTTTTCGACGAATTTCATCAAATTGTACAGAAAATTTGTCACTTACAAATTTTGAAACTGGAAAGAGAAAAGTTGTGTGAGTGTTTCACGCCAGATTTTTTTTTTTTTATTTGTCATTTTCTAGAAAACGGATCAAACGATTTTCTTTAAATTACACACACAAAGAGCTACACAACTTTTATATGAAACATTTCTCTGGGAAAATTCTTGTAGGATCTACTTTTTGGATTAGGTTTTCCACTAAAGTGCTTTTTCGGTCTACTACACAATTCCATCATCTGAACAAAATCAATTGGAATTAAATATATTTTTGAATTTTCAAGTTTGAAGAAAATCAGATGACCGGAAGTGCTTTTTTTTTTTTACTGAAAAGTATTTTTCATTTTTTTGCTATTTTCTCTAAAACGGTTCCCCAAAATTTTTCTTTCAAACGATGAATTTGAACTACACTTATAAAAAAGAGCTACAACTTTTATTTGTACAATTTTTTCGGGTAACGTCATTTAATTTCATCAACGTCATTCAGCGTCATTTAATCAAATAACGGCTTTTGATTCCAAGTTTAAAAAAAAAAAAAATTAGTAAACCGGAAGTGCATTTTTACTGAACAGTATTTCCAGTGAAAACTCAATTTCGAAACTTTTGCACTCTATCGTAATACTTTTTTTTACAAAGGAATAAGAGAAAGTAATAAAATCTCTGTTCTTGTAAAAAATGACGCAATCAATATGCAGTGTGAATTACAAGATATTAAAAACAAAATTTCTTGATATTTTTCTTAAGTATATATATACATATAAAACTAGGGAAAAAAAAATAAACAGACAAAAACATGTGACGTGGAATTATCTATAATGAGTTTTACCAGCAATACGAAGATATGGTCTTATTGTTGAATGATAGCTGCCACAAATGTGTATGTGTGAGTTTATACTTCGTGGCCATAACAAATTGTAAATAATTTTATTACAGACTGACATAATTCTCATTATATATATATATATATATATTCTTGATTGTAAATATCTAGAGAAATAAATATAAATCAAAACAAAATAAATTGACGCGATTTCCTCTAAACTAGAACAAGTTTTCTATAAATGTATGGAACATTTATGTATAGAAAAGTCTCATCTAATAAAAAACAGCACAATTTATTGAAATATAATTTTAAATGAAAGTCCCAAACATCTTCAAACCACAAATAACATCAATAGTTATACCATGTTGGTTTATCATAAGCGTCTAAATCAATTAGAGATTAATTATACGTAAATAATCCAATTAGTATTATTTGGAAACATGTATGGAGATAATTGATTTTAAACAGTTTATAATAACTATAAATTAATGTTTTCAAACTATGAAATATTCAGTTTTCTTATTAATTTAATAGAGATAATCTTAAGTGAAGAAAATATGGAATTAGGATTGTGAGAATAAAGTGAATTGTATAGTAAATTGAAAACGTCATATGAGAAGAGTTAGGACAGGAACGCCAAGACAGGAATACCCCAGCCATAGAACGCGACAAATTATATGTTCCTAATAAGATAATTTATTCAGTTTAGAAAATTTCATTCACAAATACTTTCTCTTTTAAACTACGAAAAATTAATAATTTTGCCTATTATTAAAATCTAGTGTTGATTTTTACTTTCTCTTAGATTAGAATAGACTCGAACGGGGAGGGCGAGCTTCATTACACTGCGACAAGAGGTCTATCATGGATCCCCTAAAATCAAATCCCTCAGCTTCGCCCTCTTGATCAAGCCTAGCAAAGCTGAGAGTGGCTCTGTCATGAAGCTCGTCGCTTCGGGATTGCTTGTCCGCAATTGAAGAAACCCTTGACCTCGTTATCTGCAAGCGCAAGTAGTAATTGGTGCATGTGTCTATTCAGCCTACAATACCCTTCTATAGTAAACCCACTATTGGCCTTATATCCCTTCGGCTATGACTCAATAGATACCTGGTAAATTTATCCAAATGTCTCTTAATGAAGAGTTTTGCCTGCCTCTGACTTGGTGTTCTTTCCCATCAATGCAGACGCTGTACTTCAATCCAACCTTTGATAAAAGTTTGAATTAGGCTGTTGGACAACCTGCAGAAGGGCTCGGGGTCTATAAAAGTATCCTTTGAACCCTTCTTCGCTAGAGTATCCGCCCTCTCATTGCCCAGAACCCCCGCATGTCCCGGCAGCCAGACAAGTGTCAACTTATTCCGAGCACCAACCTTCGGGCAGTGAGGCTATCCCACACCAGTCTTGAGACTATTTGGTGTCTCAAAAGAAGTGACTTCAAGGCTGCCTGCCTATCGCAGTTATATGGTCACTCTCCTTCCCTCCTAAAGCCTTGCATTATAATCTCCTTAGCGCAGAATTGTAACGCCACGACTTCAGCTAAAATCTTTTCTTTTTTTTTTTAATCTTTATTCACGCTACAATCAGCACGATATCGCTATAAGTAACAATCATATAAAGACATAAATATAAAATGAGTGAAGAAGCTACCCAATGGTAACACTCCAAAAATATACAAAATCACTATTGACTCTCTTCACTTGGGAGGAGATCATGAGGCCATTGTCTTTTAAGACGTCTAGGAGGGTTATTGGGAAGTGTTCGGGAAGACAGGTGTTGAATTAAAGGATTTGTGTGAGTATGTAGGTTAATATGGAATTTCCTGTAACGGGTTTGGGCGACTTGAGCAATGAACGGTATATTAAGATCAGTGTGTATGGTTCGCTTTGAGACATAAAAAGGAAGCGTTTACAATGTTATGGAGGATTCTGGATTGTGGGGATTGGAGCTTTATTGGCTATTGGAGCAATGTCTTTGGAGATTTAAGCGTTTGGTTGAACCCCATAGTTCTATTCCATATGCCCAGCTAGGCTTTAAAATAGATGTATAAATTAGTCTTTTGTTGTCTAGGGAGAGTTTAGGATCTGTTGTCCAGTAGTCCTTTTTAAATTGTCCAAAGCGTCTGTTAAGTTCTATTCTTTTAAGTCTTGTATGAGGATTCCACGTGAGTCTTCCGGTCTAAGTAAAGCCCAAGATAGCGAGCAACGTTGACCATTGGTAAGGGAATTAAGTTGTAGTAGGTTGGGGGGGAAGAGTAATGCGACGAAGGTAATGTTTTGGGACTTATTTTCATTAAGTTTAATGGACCCATTTTTTGAACTAATTTTCTAGGGACGAGAGGTGGGTTTGTAGATTTCTATGGGCTGTTATGGGATCATTATTGGAAGACAGCATAGCAGTATCATCTGCACAGGTGAGAAGGATGGTATCAGGATGTGTTGAGATGTCTGCAGTACATATTGAGTAAAGGACAGGACCTAGAATGCTGCCTTGCGGCACTCCAACTTCCGAATGATTGAAAGAAGAGAAAGATGATCCAATTTGTACTTGAAAATACCTTATAGCATTAACACTAGCTAAAAATCTAGTGTTGATTTTTACTTTCTCTTACTCTGGTAAAAAAAATCTGGTGTGAAACACTCACACAACTTTCTCTTATTCCAGTTCTCAAAATAATAATTGACAAATTTTGTAGTTTGTGTACCAAATTTACATGAAATTCGTAAAAACTGAAAAACTGTTCGGTAAAAGTTCACTTCCGGCTTACTTATTTTCTTGATACTCGGAATTTTAGCAATCTATTTATTTCTAATTAATTTTGTTTGGATGATAGAATTGTATAATCAACTAAGATAGCACTTTAGAGAAGCTGCAACCCCACCCCTCCCCTAAAAGTGCGCTTAAATGAATTTCCCCCGGAGAAATGTTTCAAATAAAAGTTCTAGTTGTTTGTATGTGTAATTGATATACCAAGTTTGAAGAAAATTGTTGGAGCCATTTTTGAGAAAATCGCAAAAACGTAAAAACACCAACTAGAAAAGTGGTACTTCCGGTTAAGGAATTCTGACAGATGACCCACTGTCGGATCCCATGGTGATAACTAAACGGAATATCAAGTTTGAACTTTCTACGATTTTTCGTTTTTGAGCTATATTGTTCACATACATACATACATACATACATACATACACACACACCATACCATTGCTAAAAACCACTTTTTTGGACACAGGGGACCTCAAAATGGATATTTCCGGTGAAAACTCAATATTGAAAATTTGACACGATTACAATACTTCCTCTTACCACGAGTAAGAGAATGTAAAAAAAGTACCCCTCCCCCCCCCGGAGTATGAAACAATGTTTTTACCGAATAATCCGTGTGTATGTGCGGTGTACATAAAATATTTCATAAACGAAAAACCGTAGGAAGTTCAAAACTTTTATCTCCACTTCAGACACGAAAGTTTCCGGTAAAATCCAATTAAACCGGAAGTGTCACTTTATTGAATGTTTTTTTCCGGCGATTTTCTGGTAAACAGGTCCAATGATTTTTCTTTAAACTTCGCATACTATCTACATTCATAAACATTTATCACTTTCCTTCGAAACATTTTCCCAAGACAATTGATTTTTTGGGAGGGGGTGTTCTGGGGAAAGTGGCAACGGTTAACCTTTTTTCTAAATTACTACTTTGATAGTTCTGCTGTAATTTGTAGCATTAAATTTCAAATGTTATGCAGAGTTAGTTCAATGTTGTCGGCGCTCTCTTCTGGTCTACAATGGAATCACCTCTACTACCTGCCTGGGTAGGGTCCTTGACAACCCCATCCCCCACTTACTTATTTTCGGACAGCCGAGTAAAAATTTCCCAGTTTAAAGGGAATTTAAAGTCGTCGTTAAATATATTAAAGTCGTGTGAGTGGTTGTACACCAGATTTTTTTTTTTTTAGAACTCAAATCAATTCTGATCTTAATAATATTTTCTTTCTCTTACTCCCCTAAGTAAGAGGAAGTATTGTAATTGCGTTAAATTTTCGATATCGAGTTTTCACCGGAAATATCCGTTTTGAGGTCCCCTGAGTCCAAAAAAGTTGGTTTTTTAGAAAATGGACTGCGTGTGCATGAAAACATAGCTCAAAAAGAAAAACCGTAGAAAGTTGAAACTTGATATTCCGTTTAGGTATCACCATGGGATCTGACACTACGTTATCTGTCAAAATCCTCACCGGAAGTACCACTTTACTAGTTTTTTGTTTTTTTTTTTTTTTTTACGTCGTTGCGATTTTCTCAAAAATGGCTCCGACGATTTTCTTTAAACTTACTGTATCAACTACATATACAAAGAGCTACAACTTTTATTTCAAACATTTCTCCGGGAAAATTCATTTAAGGACAGTTATTGGGGAAGGGGTGGGGTTGCAGTTTTCTCTGTAGATTGCTATCGATAGTTGATTATACAATTCTATCATCCAAACGAAATTAATTAGAAATAAATAGATGACCGAAATTCTGAGTTTTAAGAAAATTAATAAACCGGAAGTGCATTCATTACTATTATTTTTTCAATTTTTGACGAATTTCAATAAAATTTGGTACACAAACTATAAAATTTTTCAATTAATATTTTGAGAACTGGTGTAAGAGAAAGTTGTGTGAGTGTTTCACACCAGATTTTTTTTTCATTAAGAAGCAAGATTTGGACCTCACATCAGGATTAGAAAGCTAATTTTTTTTAAAGCGAACCACAAGCAGTGGTGGGTGGTATTTATACAGCGCTTGGGAATTAATCTTTATTTTTAGCTAGATGTTGGAAAACCGACGATGTTTGTGGGTTATCTAATGAAATATTTAAAATTAATTCCGTATATTAAGTACGGAGAGATTGCTTTACTGCAAATGAAGTTTATAAGTCCGTTCTTTAAATCCATCTGGCTAATTAATTCTTTTTTTTTTGCCTCAAATACTAAAAATAAGCTTCCTATAAGTAAATCCAACAAAGTACTCTCTAGAGTGGAAGTTCGGTAGCTATTTCTTCCCAGATCTCTTACCAGAGCCCAAATCATACATTAAACTAAAAAATCTGCAAAATTATTTGATATTTGTGACACTTGCTGATTAAAGTGCCCACATGGAAATCCTAATTTACTATACATATTCAAACCATACATTTTTCCGAAAATGTGATTGGGTCCGCAATGCTGGATAACATCCGGTATTTTATCTGTCGTAGCATGCATATTGGTTTTATTCCTGATCGGTTTCGGATTTTCATGAATCGTCAGGGCAAATTCACCAAGTTTGTGTAGAGAGTTGACTTTAACGAAAACCACATAGTAACATAACCTTCCCACATATATACAACCAACAATTGTGAGTCTAAGGCTATGTCCACACTGGTGCGCTTTCCTTTTCCCTTTCCCTTTCAACTTGCGCTTCCTCTTTCCATTTCAACATGCGTCACGCATGCCTTTCGCGCATGCCTCTTGACGCATTCAATTTGTTGTCCAAACTTAATCATCTGTTTAGTGTGCATTTTATCGATGGATTCAGAAGCGACATTAGCTATTTGTGCAGGTTATCTGTTTCTGATTTGAAAACGTGGGCTTTTGATTTTCTTTTTCACTCCCAACAACGTCCATATTATACTTTTGTGCCAAGAAACGCAGGGCATCACTTCTCGCACTTTTGTTTGTATATAATTTTGAATTTATGTTCCATAAAACTGTTTTTTGGCGGTAATCCTCGATGAAATCAAGTGTCTCTTCATTTGCAGACATGTCGGAGATATTATTAATTAATAATAATAGTTTAATTATTATCAGTTTAATAATAAAATTACCATTAAAATAATAGTTATTATAAATATTAAAAAAAATAAAAAAATAATAATATAAATAAAATTATATAATTTATAGATTATATAAATAATAATTTTTTAATAATAAAATTATTATTATAATAATAATTAAATAATATTTGAAATTAATTATATAAACATAACCTATAAAAGTGTAAACACAATAGGTAGCGAGATTAAAAAGACGCATAGAATGTTGAACGAAAATCCAACTAGTTGGATTCACGTGCGCTATTGCTTGCGTTATAAAAACAAATGCCTACTCGTCTTCAATGAGGCATGCAATAACGCATGCCTTTCATTCATCACACCGTGCGCTACGACGCATGCTCTGTTGAAGGGAAAGTTGCACCAGTGTGGACATAGCCTAACAGAAACATTACGTTTGAAGTGAACTCTCTACACGAACTTGGTGAATTTGTTCTGACGATGGATGAAAATCCGAAACCGGATAGGAACAAAACCAATATGCATGCTACGATGGATAAAATGCCCGGATCCATTTTACTACATCAGCATATTGCTTGCTACACTTTACAGACCTCCTCTTATAAGGGTAAATACAGAGTAGCAAAATATTATCTAGGTAGCAATGGATTTAGTACAATGAATCAGAAAAACTTTGTCTCCTATTCCATATCCTATATAATGTCGACGAATTTTTATTTTTGGGCAATGCTTAATTAAGTACGGAGAGAAATATCTCATTTTCAGAAGTACATATTCCTGAAAACCTCATTGTCAGTAAAGACGTTTCAGGGCCAACTATATTGGCTTGCTCGAACACAGTGTACATAATCATTCAAAGATATTAAATTAAACCTCAAAAAAGGGCACAATATAAAAGTAACTACAGATCCTCCACTTAACATTAGGAAATTGTCAACATTAATTAACGTAAAAGGTAGTATATGTAACACAATAAAATTGATAACAAATTTAGCGTCAAGGTAAAAATATTATGACAAAATGTCTAAGTCAAAATATAGATAATTTAGAATAAATATAAACACATAAACGACAAAAGAAAAAAAAAAGAAGACAAAACAGTCTTGGTCATTAGTTCAGGTAAGAGATTATGCTGGTAAGAGCTAAACACCGTATATGTGATGGTGTACTATGCCCAAAGAGTCGATTATGATCAACTCCGCAAGATTGTGGAAGGAAGTGGAATGGATGCCCAGATTCCTGAAGAAGTCAGCAGTTTCTTTGGGGATTGCTCCCCGAGTTCCAAACCACAATCCTATAACAGCATACTGCAGCTCGCCATATTCTTCGCGGAACTTTTCTTCAAGGAAGGGAATACATTTATCATATATTCCCTTCTAATCCTGATCCACTTTCTCCGCCTGCTTATTATTATATTATTATTATTATTATTATTTGTCTGTGGGGATGGAAACCGTACGCTATCCAAAGTCTCACAGGGCCCATATAGCTACCCCAAGAAAAACAACAACAAACCGGGTCTAGAACAAAAATCCAGACCCGGATCAAATCCATCTAAGATTTACCGCAGTCCGAATAAATAGGACATTAATTAGGCTTAGAATAGCCTAAGCTCTTCCACACACATCCTGTTCCGAACAAAGGTCCTGAACCTAATTTCCTCACAACCCAGGCAAGTGGATGGGTGTTTCCTCCTCTGTCTCACAGACTCTACAAAATGGATCCGGCATGAGCCGCATTATATAGAGATGTCTTTCCTTAAACCACAATGTCCAGTAAGAGATCCAACCAGATGCCTGAGAGTGCTCCGTGAAAAACACAGCAACGTCTCACTATGGCCTTGTCCGGGGACCCCCCCATGAGCATTTCGGGACTGCCGAAAACCAACTGAGCTCATCCATAAGGATGAAAGCTGTGAAGCTGTCCATGTCTGGAAGCCTGACAGACATGTGCCTGAAGACACGCCAACAGCAGGCTCGGGACCAATGAAAGGAAGAGAGGCGCCTAATTTGGCAAACCTATCCACCTCCTCATTCCCCATGTGACCTAGCACCCAGACTAGAAGCACATCCTTTAGAGAAGAAAGCTCTTCCAGTCTTTTAGAACATTCTAACACCAACCTGGAAGTGAAGACACATGAACTCAGCGCCTTCAGCGCAGCCTGGCTGTCCGAGCAGATACAAACACCTTTTAGGTCTATATGTATTAAGGTGCATGCTGAAATTTTGGTATTTCATCATTATGAACTATGCATCTTATCATTCACATGATAAGGAAAGTAAAATTTTGCACAATTGCTATTCAGGTCACTTACAACATTATTAAGACAATCCCATAATCATTGTGACATTTTCTAAATCATCATTATCGCAAAAGTCTTAAAAAATAAACTTAAGATAAAAGAAATGATGTAATGTGTGTTTAATAAGACACGCCTTAAAATCCTTTGTAAAACTGTTTCACCAATATGAAAGCTACTCATTTTGCAAAAGAGGTTAAAATAATATAAAAAAAAATAAATAAATAACGCAAATGCTAACACCTAATGCGGGTCAACTAACAATTACAAGGCTGTGAAATTTTTGTTAAATTTGTTAACAGGAAGGATATTGCGTCACATTTTAAGAAAGTTTACAGATATAAAAATTAAAAAAAAAAAAAGTCTGGTGTGAAACACTCACACAACTTTCTTTTACTCCAGTTCTCAAAATTATAATTGACAAATTTTATAGTTTGTGTACCACATTAAATGAAATTCGTCGAACATTGAAAAAAATTGTTCAGTAAAAGCGCACTTCCGGATTTCTAATTTTCTTAAAACACGGCATTTGGGCCATCTATTTATTTCTAATTACTTATGTATGGATGATGAAATTGTATAATCAACTGTGATAGCAATTTGGAGAAAAAAATAACCCCATCCCACACCCCTGAAAGTGCCCTTTAATGAATTTTCCTAGAGAAATGTTTTAAATAAAAGTTATAGACATTTGTATGTTTAGTTTATATACGAAGTTTCAAAAAAAATCGTCATAGCCATTTTTGAGAAAATCGCGAAAAAGTAAAAAAAAAAAAAAATCATTTAGTAAAGTGGTAAAGTAAACACACTTCCGGTCATCCAATTTTTTCAAACTCGGAATTTCAACAACATATTTTTTTTAATTCTAATTAACATTATTTAGATGATAGAATTGTATAATAAACTGAAATAGCACTTTAGAGGAAAACATAACCCCACCCTCACCCCTGAAATTTGCCCTTAAATGAATTTTTCCGGAGAAAAGTTTCAAATAAAAGTTGTAGCTCTTTGTATGTGTAGCTAGATTTGCCAAGTTTTAAGGAAATCGTTGAAGCCATTTTTGAGAAAATTGCAAAAAAGTTAAAAAAAACAAAAAACTAGTAAAGTGATACTTCCGGTTGAGGAATTTTGACAGATAATGTCCTGTCAGATCCCATGGTGATATCTAAATTGAATATAATGTTTCAACTTTCTACGGTTTTTCGTTTTTTGAGCTATGCTGGTCACATACATACATACATACATACACACACACATATAAACGCGGGGACCATTTGCTAAAACCTCTTTTTTTGGATTATTCACTCAAAACGGTTATTTCCGGTGAAAACTCGCTATTGAAAATTTGAGTCGATTATTACTTTCTTTTACAACTTGAAAAATTGAAAATAAAATTAATTTATTAAGATATTTAGCATAGTAATTATATTATATACATGGTAAAACCAAATATTACATTCTACAGTGGTACTTTAGAGGAAAGCATAACATTACTGTTCCCCCAAAAACCCCCTCAAAAATTAATTTGCCAATTCTACCATCTAAACAAAATTAATTAGAAATAAATAGATTGCCAAAATTCCGAGTTCAAGAAAATTAGTAAACCGGAAGTGTGTTTTTAATGAACAGTTTTTTCAGTGGGGATAGGCTATTAAGCCTACATCACCGCGACCCCCATGGGTCTGTGGCATCACTAGTTAAGAGTACACTCTCCAGTCTTGTCTGTTTGATTACACTTAGCAGTCTAGAGAAAGATTCTTGGGTGATGCTTGAAGGCGCCAATTTCTCCTCCCCAAAGAGGACTAATCACAGCATGCAGTTGTTGTTTGTTCTTCTTCCTGACAAAACCTTAACAGGCTATCTGTTATCAGGTCTATGCGATGCATCTGCTTGTTAAGTCTACAGTGGTTAGTTAAGGAGGCCTATAGACATCCATATGGGCGCTCGACGTTGTTGGAATAGCTCTGCATTAAACTTGGTCTATAAATCAACTTTTTCGCCAACCTCTAGCCTCAGGTTTTTATCCACCATTCTTGTGATCTACCATGCACCCATGTTTTCTATGGCAATACCGCAGAAAGTTTCAGGCTATAGAGCCTTGGCAGCGAACTACTTTTTCACTGCCCTTATTACCTGAATGCCCGGTTACTCAAACTAAAAAACTTTATCAATATATACAATAGTAATGTTTGGCCGTTGTTAATGAAACAAGCAAAATATTAGTTGGCTGTGGCCAAAGAAAAAACTTTTTATCTTTAAAAGTTTACTCGACGTTTCGGACACCTTTGGTGTCCTTTCTCAGGAACTGTTAAGAAAGAACTCTCTATTCCTTAAGGAGAAACTCTCTATTCTTCCTTAACAGTTCCTGTGGAAGAACACTAAGGGTGTCCGAAACGTTGAATAAACTTTTAAAAATAAAAAGTTTTTAATGAGATCTTTATACGGCAATGGCCAGAGGAGTTTTTAAAGAAATTTGTTGCTCTACGTTTCGGGTACCATTGGTGCCCTTCTTCAGGAGCTCTTTAGGGCTCTGGGGTTGTCTTTAAAGTAGGAGAGGAGGGAAGGTGAGAACGTTGAGACTGAAGCTTGAATACCATTTTAATAAAAAGTTCTTTCCTTAGCCCCAGCCAACTAATATTTTGTTTGTTAAATAAACTTTATTTTAGTTACTAATTATCGAAGGGAATTCCCAAGCAGTCCCCCACCAGTTTCGAGTTGATGGGCTCGTAGAGCAGCCTGGCTGAGTCTGAAAAGATGTTGACTCTGGGACTATGTATCCCTCCTCTTTTCATCTCAGTGGCACAAGTAATTATGTAACTAGCTCTGCCTGGAAATCTGTGACTAGTTAGCCTAGGCTTTTTCGAGATTTCATAGCTAATATTAGCCTCGTTCCCTCCCCCCCCGGCTCCTACTCCTTCTTCCATCCTGGAGCCGTCGGTTTATCACATAGAATCGCCTAATATTGGCGGCGTCCATGGATGCAGGCCTCTCTGTCCGGTATGACTAGAACAAATGGGAGGTTGCCCATTTAATAATCTGCCTGCTACTACTCTGATTATGCCTTGAATGTAATTCAAGTGTAATAGGATCCGAAGAGAGGGATCTAAAGCAGAGAGAGACACACACACACATAAAAATTGAGTGTCTCACTCGCTACTTAGGCCAGATTAGAGTGGGAAAGTCTGTTTAAATACAGCTGCGCTAGCTCTATAGGGAGTAGTCTTTAGAACAGTTTATACAGCAGTTACAATGCGTCAGCAGCCCACTGCTACCCACCCTTCTCTCACTCACTCCTATCTCTCGCTACCCATTTTCTATATTCGGGTAATGTACTGGCAGTTTGTGTTACATTTTCATTATACACAATTCAGCATTATTTCCAGTTTATTTATCTCTCAAACCCAATTCTCTCCTTCTCATACCCATTATACAAGTGTGGAGAGGAGTAATATTAAAACGAACATTTTGCGTTTTCAAATTGTGCTGACATGCACACATGTTTTTTTAAAAAAAAAAACACTTTTTTGTATGGACTTCAGGAGACCGACCTCAAAACGTGCATCTCTGGTTCAAATCAATTTCGAAAATTTGACTCATTTCCAATATTTCCTCTTACAGTAGTAAGAGTAAATAAAAACAAAACAAAAATCACTATTCAATATTGAACAATAAAAATACATTAATAAAAAATTTCCATGAAATAAAAAAATTTAAAAAAAAAATTAATTATTATCAGTTTTACTAATAAATTAAAAATCGTAAAATAAAACATGACAGTTCTGTCAGAAAAACATCAGAATTCAATTAAATTTAATTTTTACTACATTATGCAGACACATACGTATTACTGCAAAAAAAATAAATGCATGTAACTCAATTTTTAATTAATAAACATTTTTTATAAAACCTGAACTTATTATTTATTATTTAATTATTGAAACATTTGCAAACAATTATTTTAATGCAAATTTAATTGCAATAATTAGATAATCTGAATTTTAAATTAAAATATGTTTTAACTTATCCAAAATACGATTTTTCCTCTTATACCAATTAATACATATTTTAATTAATATTTTCTTTATAGCTATAATTTTATTATGTTTAGTTCGGCTAACCATGAAATAAGGGGATATACTGAGCGGTTTTGTTTGGAGCACCCACTAACCAAAACAAACATAGCTTGTGCAACTTAAATTTAAAGTTTCTAATTAAAGGGATGCTTTTTATCTGTGACCTCACACGTTGATCTAGTGGCTAGCGCTATTGCCTTTCGTGCGCAAATTCAGGGTTCGATTCCCGTGAGGGCAAAGTCGGTGTTGACCCAGCATCGTAATGAAAAGTGGGAAGCTACATTCTTCCCGTATACCTCTTTTTCCTCTTGGTACTGAGGGGGATCTTTCAAGAGCGTACCTACCCACTTGAGGTATACCGGTCCCCCGTTGCAAGTAACGGGATCGTTTAACAAGAAGGGGATGTCACTACCATGGAAGGGCTTTTAGTGCAATACCTGACCATTAGCAGAAGTGCCGAAGCACCACCCCCCCACTTGACCCACTTAAGGGCAGGTTGAGATACGCTCAACCAGCGCGCAAAGGATCCCACACAGTGGGCACACTCCACTCCCAGAAGCTAGAGCAGGCTCTGGTAAACCGCGCACACCCAGCAAATGCGCTTCCAGCTATGGGCTAGCACCGGCGTTTAATTTATATTGCTCAACTCATGACCACGGTCATTGGAGTTAATGGTTAAACAACGGCCACTACGAATCCTACCTCAATTGCAAGCAATTGGTTTGGAAACTAGCTTGCGCCCGTAGTTCAGTATTTCAACTCTAACGAGCTAGCGTGACTGATCCCACGCCCGATGGATTGACAGATTCCATCTACTGATTTCTGTCCATTGCCTCAAGTACAGAGGTTTCAGTAACTCAGATAATAACTTGCAGGCAACCCTGCAAGGGGAAAGGAACGGGATTGGTTGGGATGTGGGAATTCCCTAACCTGGAAAGCCAAAGAGACTGATTGCACCCCACAGGATGGGCAATGGCGTCGCCACATGCCCACGCCAAAATGTCTCTAGAAATAAGAAGTAACAGTTACAACTAGATTTTACTATCTGCACAATGTACTAATACATATGTTATTACAAGATACGATTTGCACCAGTGCAGGGTCCCCTTTTAGTCGCCACCTACGACAGGCAGGGAACACCGCAGGCCTATTCTACACCGCGGGGAGTGGGAAGCTACAGTTAGTAGCGCCCTAGGTAGCGAAGGCCGGAACTAAATGGCGTGGGGAACTGCGGCGTGCTTACCACACGCCCCCCTACTCAAATCGCCATCTGGCAAGCCTTGGCCCTTCATGGGCTGTTGCGCATAGGTTTTTTTTTCTTCTTCTTCTTATTCTAGTCCTCTTATCTACCCGAAGGTGTAGAGGGTGGTTTGCAAAATTTCCGCCACTCTTCTCTGTTTTTCGACAAAGCCTTAGCCTTAGTCCAGCTGGTTCCTTTGGCACCTAATATCTTTTTTATATTATCCTCCCACGTGGTTCTTCTTCTTCCTCTCGGTCTTTTTCCCGTGGGTATTACCTCGAGTGCTCTCCTCGGTATCCTGTATTCCAGCATTCGGTTTACGTGTCCGAACCATCTTAATTGACCTCTGTTCACGATTTGGGTAAGGGGTTCAATTTTGAGACTGTTTCGTATCGCAATATTCCGAATTCTGTCTCTCCTGGTTTTACCCTCGACTTTCATAAGATAACGCATTTCAGTTGCCTGAATGCGGCTCTTTTCGCTTTCTTTGAGGGCCCAAGATTCGCTTCCATAAGTGAGGATAGGAACATATATTGACTTATAAACCGCCAATTTGGTCTCTTTAGAGACTTCGTTTTTTCCTAAAAAGCTTCTATTTAGGGCGTAATAAATCTTACCAGCGGCATTTAACCTTTGGTTTAATTCCTCTCTTAGCTTGCCCGCGGCATTAATCTTTACCCCGAGGTATTTAAAGGAGGACACCTGTTCGATTTGGTGACCCTTTACCATGATGCTGACTTCTATGTTTGGTGATCTGGATAAAACCATACTCTTGGTTTTATCTAAGCTTATTGCCATATTTCTTTTCTCAAGTTCCCGCGTCCAGATTTCTACATTTTCTTGGAGTTTATCTCTACTGTCCGCGATGAGAAATAAATCATCGGCAAACGCGAAGTGTGAGAAGCATACTGGCTGAAGCTTCCAGTACCCAAAGTGCGTAGTACTGGTATGGTCCTTGCAGCATTTCATTATATCATCGATTAGCAATATGAACAGCAGTGGGCTCAAAATGTCGCCTTGTCTGACACCCATCTTAGTACAGAATTCTGAGGAGCATACATTAGATGTTCTTACGTAGTTTCTGCACGATTTATAAAAACTCTTGATTCTGCAGATTAGTGCTTTGTTCACATTTCTATTGTAAACGTTCCACAGTTTTTTCCAAGGTACCCTGTCAAAAGCTTTTTCGAGGTCAATAAAGCAGAGGAATAGGGGTCTATCATATTCAATGGCTTTTTCCCCTATTTGGCGAACTGTGAATATTAGATCTTGAGTGCTCCTGTTTGGTCGAAAACCACATTGTTCCTCCTCTAGCAGGGGTTCTACTTCCTTACGCAATCTCATCTCCAAAATGCGCGAGTAAACTTTACCAGGAACACTTAGCAGAGAAATGCCCCTAGTTTTCTTTTTTTTTTTTTTTTTTATCCTGTAAAGTTTCCAAGTTTAAAAGAAAATTGCCTAATGTTTTAGTGAATATTCCAAAAAAAAAAAAAAAAAAAAAAAAAAAAAAAACCCTCGAAAATTTGCACCCTTGCAAATCCGGTTTATCGATTTTCTTCAAATTTGGAATTCTATCAATCTAATGTGTATATATTAATACCACGCATATAATGTTACTGAAGTGTAACTTTAGAGGGAAATGTTTCAATTAAAAATGATTAGAATTTATATGTTTGCTAGATAGAAATCAAAACTTTAAAGAAAATTGTTGGCGCTGTTTTTTGAGAAAATCGCGAAAAACTGAGGGAAAAAATATATTCAATAAAATCACACTTCCGGCTGATTGATTTTGTTCGAAAACTTCTTTATCAGAGGCGATGGTAATACCTAAAAGGTATACCAAGTATGAGCTTCCTATCACTTTTCATTTTTGAGATATTCTGTTCAGCTACACTGTACACGCGTAGGCGTGAACTCGAAAGCGTACGGAACAATGCTTAGTGAAGTACGCAATTACAAAGAACAAAGTTTTATAAAAGAATAAAGTTTTAATTCGATTACCTTGAAGATGCGGTAGAAGATGATTGAGAAGCGTCTGTTGAACTCGAGAAGCTGTGAAGGATTCTATGAAGCGTGAAGGGTATAAAGGAGGATGTGTATATGTGTAAATATGTTCACGTATGGGCGTGTATAAAGGGAAGTTGCGGAAAAAGTGATTGGAGAACGAAGCGGTACGAAAACATGCGTTTGTTGATGCGAATAAGCCTTCTCGGAAGCTGATTGGAGGCAGAGATAAAAAGCCTGTGTTGTTAGCACATTAAACCCGTGGAGGCGGTGAATCGTAATGAAGAAGCAGTTCAGATGCTGAGGCGTAGAACAGTACACATATGCACAAGAAGCAAACCAGCAGATAAGTGACGAAAAGGGATGATTAACAGGAGAAAAAAGGGGGTGACTGTGGAAGGGAAACCAACGTACGGTGACGCTAAAGAAGGCGCAAAATCCTCCAGAGGATAGGCGGGAGAGAATTAAAAAAAGAAAGCCAGAAAATAGCCGGATGTCTGGCCGGACGATGCGCGCGCATGCGGAAGTTTTACCACCAACAGACACAACCTGGCAAGATGACGCAACATTTGCAAAAAAACATTTTTTTTTTTTTTTTCAGAGACATTTTCCATGGTAGCCCCTGCCTGCTTCATTTTGTGGACATCATGTGAATCACACACTGTCTGACAAACGCATTGTGGTGAAGATGGGCGAACAGCCAGAAAACCGGGTCGATGACCACAAAATGAAGCAGGCTACCACGGAAAATGTTTCTGATGCTTTCCAGCTCTGCGGAACCAACCACCAACAACAACATTTTTTTTTTCTCGCTCAGAGAACCTCAAAACATGTTTTCTCGATGTAAACTTAGTTTCGAAACTTTGATACGATCCGCAATACTTCCTCTTCTTACTAGGAATAAGATAAATAAATAATCCTGTGCGAAACTCTCACACGACTTTTTTCTCTTCTACTTACTCCTTTTAATACAATTATACCAACATAAAATGTTAAATTTTATTTAAAATCATATTTTACGCATTTTTCTTAATATAAATATAGCGGAAGTTGGATATAAATAACACTTACTAATCTTGGACAGGTAGAGAAGTGATGATTTTATTATAGTCCATTAGAGCGCTTTAGAAAAAAACACCAATTAAATATAAAATTTTAAATTAACATCACAAATTCCGCATAACTATCCGAAATATATATTTTTTTTAATATGTTTCAAATAAAAGTAATCATTTTTTTTCCGTGAAGTTTAGCGTAACAAGTTTAAAAGAAATCGTTGTAATAGTTTTCGAGAAAATTCCCCCACAAAAAAAGTAAAAAAAAAATAAAATAAAATAAAAAAAAAACTATTCTGTAAAATCACTTGTCCAATTAAGTTATATTCAAGAAAAAACATTCAATTATGCCAACGTTTCGACAGAGTTTTCTGTCTTTATCAAGGCTTTAATATAATATAGATAGAAAGTCGTGAAAATGTGGAGAAAGAATTTTTAAACATAACACTTTTTGTTACATGGCAAAAAGGTGAGACGTTGCTGTGTTTTTCACGGAGCGTTCTCAGGCATCTGGTTTTGGATCTCTTACTAGACATTGTGATTTAAGGAGACATCTCTACATAATGGGGCTCATGCCGGATCCATTTGTAGAGTCTGTGAGACAGTGGAGGAAACACCCATCCATCTTATGACTGATTGCCTGGGTTGTGAGGAAATTAGGTTGTTAGGAACTTTGGTCGGAATAGGATGTCTGTGGAAGAGCTTAGGCTATTTCCGCTTAAAGATATTGTCCTATTTATTCGGATTGCGGTGAATCTTAGATGGATTAGATCCGGCTCTTAATAATGTTGTAAGTGACCTGAATAGGCAATTGGTGCAAAACTTTCCTTATCATGTGAAAGATAAGTTGCATAGTTCATAATGATGAAATACCAAAATTTCAGCATGCACCTTAATACATATAGATGTAAAAGGTGTTTGTATCTGCTCGGACAGCCAGGCTGCACTGAAGGCGCTAAGTTCATGTGTCTTCACTTCCAGGTTGGTGTTAGAATGTTCTAAAAGACTGGAAGAGCTTTCTTCTCTGAAGGATGTGCTTCTAGTCTGGATGCCAGGTTACATGGGGATTTTTGTGAATGAGGAGTTGCATAGGTTTGCCAAATTAGGCGCCTCTCTTCCTTTCATTGGTCCCGAGCCTGCTGTTGGCCTGTCTTCTGGCACATGTCTGTCAGGCTTCCAGACATGGCCAGCTTCACAGCATTCATCCTTATGGATGAGCTCAGTTGGTTTTCGGCAGTCTAAAATGCTCATCGGGTGTCCGGACAGGCCATTAGTGAGACGTTGCTGTGTTTTTCACGGAGCGCTCTCAGGCAACTGGTTTTGGATCTCTTACTGGACATTGTGGTTTAAGGAAACATCTCTACATAATGGGGCTCATACCGCATCCATTTTGTAGAGTCTGTGAGACAGAGGAGGAAATACCCATCCATCTTATGACTGATTGCCTGGGTTGCGAGGAAATTAGGTTCCGCTTAATGTCCGATTTATTCGGACTGCGGTGAATCTTAGATGGATTAGATCCGGGTCTGGATTTTTGTTCTAGACCCGGTTTGTTGTTGTTTTTCTTGGTGTGTTATAGTGGGGGGGGGGCCAGTGAGGCTTTGGATAGCGTAGGGTTTCCCTCCCCACAGACAATAATAATAATAATAATAATAATACATAGCAAAAAACATAAAAAGGAAAATTAAAAGATACCAAGCGCATGTGCTAGACTTGTAATTAGACGCCACCATAGGTAAAGCACGCCTTGATGGAAATTATGGAAATAAAAAGGTTATGTGACTCTCGAAGAGGTGTGCGCTATAGATACAGATGGATCTACAAGATACGCTGATATTATAGCATTTGACAATGCCAGCAATGTAGCGTATATTTTGGATCCGACCATCCGTTTTGACAGTAAAGATCCGAAACAAGGCGAGAAAATAGATGAGAAGAAAAGGGCCATTTACGAAAAATGTATTCCCTTTAATAAGGAGATGTTTAAGGATCAGTTCGGGGCCAGGGAGTATAAGGTGCATGGCTTGTGGTTTGGTGCCAGAGGTGTGAAGACAACCTTGGACTTTTTCGACAAGGTAAATATTAGTCTTAAAGACATAGCTCCTTTAGTGGAGAATATTTTAGTTGACTCCCTGGGAATTATTTCCCAGTCCTAAATATGTATATATTTAGACTTAGATGCACTTTATACATTATAATTCTTTTATTTGACATTGGGCATTAAGTCATCCTTATATTTTAACTTTTTATGACTAGGTATTATCGCTTTTTGCTATGTCTACAGACTGATGAGTACGCTGTGTGTTGGAGCACCTCAATTTAATTGAGCAGCCCCACTTGATTTTGATTAAGTGTTCTCTCTGTCTTGTCTTAAATCATCTGAAAATCGCGAAAAAATGAAAGAATCATTTAGTAAAGTGACAAAAAACAAACGCACTTCCGGTTATCTGATTTTTTCAAACTCGGAATTTCAACAACATATTCAATTCTAATTAATATTATTTAGATGATAGAATTGTTTAATAAACCGAAAGACCACTTTAGAAGAAAACCTAACCCCACCGCCCCCCCATAACTGTCTTTAAATGAATTTTCCCCGAGAAACATTTCAAATAAAAGTTGTAGATCTTTGTATGTATAGTTTATATATCAGGTTTGAAGAAAATCGTCGGAGCCATTTTTGAGAGAAATGCATAAAAGTAAAAAAATCCACAAGTAAAGTGGTACTTCTGGTTGAGGAATTTCGACAGATGACCCACTGTCAGATGCCATGATGATACCTAAACGGAATATTAAGTTTCACGGTCTACGGTTGTTTCGTTTTGAGTATTCCTGTTTCACATACACATCACAAACACTTTACTAAAAACCACTTTTTGGACTCAGGGAACCTCAAAACGGATATTTCCGGTGAAAACTCGAGTTCGAAAATTTTACATGATTACATACTTCAATAATACTAGTAATTAAAGCAAGAACATAAAAATGGTAAGTCTATCCATCATATTCTTAAAAATTGGATATTTATCGTTAATATTAGCTGTAATATTTTGAATGACATAATGAATTGTTTACGCAGGAAAAAATAGTCCTTGAAGATATTGATCTCCGCTAGCCGCACTGTGTGAGTTGTTAATATAAACAAAAATCTGTCTACACACTCACACAACTTTCTCATTAACTCCAGTACTCAAAATAAATTGACAATTTTATAGTTAGTGTACCAAATTTAATGAAATTCGTCGAAAAGTGAAAACACTGTCCAGTAAAACTGTCCGGCTTACTAATTTCCTTGAAACTCGGAATTTGGGTCATATATTTAATTTCTAGTTATTTCAATTTGGATGACAGAATTGTATAATCAACTGTGATAGCATTTTAAGAAAAACATAACCCCCCTCCCCCAAAAGTCCCCTTAAATGAATTTATCAGGGGAAAAGTTTCAAATAAAAGTTGTAGCTCTTTATATGTATAGTTAACAACACTGGTTTAAAGAAAATCGTTGGAGCCATTTTCGAGAAAAATACCAGAAAACTGAAAATTATATTTCAGTAAAAACGCACTTCCGGTTATCTATTTTTTTTCAAACTCGGAATTTCAACAACATATTTAATTCTAATTAACATTATTTAGATGACATAATTGTCTAATATACTGAAACAGCAGTTAAGATGAAAACCTAACCCCACCCCTCCCCCAGAAGTGCCCTTAAATGAATTTTCCTGGAGAAATGTTTCAAATAAAAGTTGTAGCTCTTTGTATGTGTAGTTGATATAACAAGTTTACAGAAAATCTTCGGAGCCATTTTTGAGAAATGCAAAAACGTAAAAAAAACAAGTCGTAACGTGGTACTTCCGGTTTAGGCATATTGGACACATAACTCACCGTCAGATCCCATGGTGTACTAAACGTAATATCAAGTTTGATACTTTCTTATATTTTTCGTTTTTGAGCTATGCTGTTCACATACATACACACACACAGACAGACACACACACACACACACACACACACACACACAGACCATTCGCTAAAAACCACTTTTTTGGACTCAGGGGACCTCAAAACGGATATTTCCGGTGAAAACTCGATATCGAAAATTTGACACGATTACAATACTTCCTCTTACTAGGAGTAAGAGAATGTAAAAAAACATCTGATATAGATTATTCACACCTACAATCTCCAACTGCATTCTTTATTAATTTTAATTAATAAAATTTACTAAAGACATGCAATTTTAATTAAACTATTATAGTTTAATAAAGAAATTAAAAACGAGTAGGAGTTTGCTAAAAATTACTCTTCTATAGTAGTCATAAAATGTAGGATGATATATAGGACTGAACAGCTTTATTTTACTAAGTTCTTAAAAACATGGCAGGCCAGCCTGAAATGACAAACTAACTACATTCTCCGACCACAAGTCTGCGCCACAATCACCAATATAACATGACAGTTTAGAGTTAAGTTAAACCTGTCACCCTTCTGCAAATAAATTAAACTAAATTTTTATTTTCTATTAATCTTAGTAAAATGAAATATTAAGAAATTGAGTTTTCACTGGGAAATTCCACATTTTCAAGTCCCCAGAATATGGAGAATACCAGAAAAAGTGAAAAAAATCATTTAGTAACGTAAACGCACTTCCGGTTATCCGTCTTTTTTTCAAACTCGGAATTTCAACAACATAATCAATTTCAATTAACATTATTTAGATGAAAGAATTGTCTAATAAACTAAAATAGCACCTTAGATGGAAACTAAACCCCACCCCTTCCACATAAATGACCTTAAATGAATTTTCCCAAAGAAATGTTTCAAATAAAAGTTGCAGCTCTTTGTATGTGTAATTGATATACCAGGTTTGAAGAAACTCGTAGGAGCCACTTTTGAGTAAAACGCAAAAAAGTAAAAAAAAAAAAAACTAGTAATGTGGTACTTCCGGTTGAGGAATTTTGACAGATAACGTACTCTCAGATCCCATGTTGATACCTAAATGGAATATTAAGTTTTAACTTTCTACGGTTTTTTTCGTTTTTTAGCTATGCTGTTCACATACAGACAGACCATTTGCTAAACACCACTTTTTTGGATATTTCCGGTGAAAATTCGATATCGAAAATTTGACACAATTACAATACTTCCTCTTACTAGGAGTAAGAGAAAGTAAAAACACATAATGTAATTATTATCTACGATATTTTTTTAATTTTTTTCGTGCTGAGAGACTTCTGTAAAACGGAAGTAAAAAAAAAAATATATCTGATATAAAACATGCAAACATGTCCTGTCACCTATTACACTTAACCAGGGATTGAAATTATTTTATATTTTGTAAAAAAAAAAAAAAAAAATCATATCATGACTTAGATTTTTATTTTTTAAATTTAGAAATCATTTTTTGATTTATATTAAGATTGTGGACTTTTATTTTCTAGTCAAACTATCAATAATCACACAATAAGGGTTATTTTTGAGACAAAATAAATCTATCGTAAATAATGGTTATTCCAAATGAGTGGAAAAATTTTTCTCTCAAAAAATAAAATTCAATTTCATGTATTGACGACAAAGAAACGAAATTATTGATTCTCGGAATGACATATCTTTTTACTTTCTCTTACTCCT
>JAAEAF010009896.1:0-27088 GCA_011037195.1 Triatoma infestans
TTTGCCCTCACATGAATCGTACCCTGAAATTCTCCCCAAAGTGCGCTAGCCACTAGACCAACGCGTGAGGGCAGAGAAAAATAAAAGTAACATGGGCATTGTAGGCTGAATAGGCAGATGCCCCTATTACTACTTGCATATCACGTGGTATGCTGATTCTGCGAGTCTGAAGAGGAAACCCCGGTACACTTCCTTTGTGAGTGTGCCGGCCTGGCAAGGGCAAGGTTTCTTCAATTGGGGTCAAAAAATCCCGAAGCCATGAGCTTCATGACGGAGCTACTCTCAGCTTTGTTTAAGAGGGCTGATTAAGAGGGCGAAGCTATAATTTCAGGAGATCCACAATAGACCTCTTATTGTAGGTCACAGTGGAATGAGGCCCGCCCTTCCCGTATCTAACTATTCTAATCCTCCCAACCTTAACTAAGCACCTCAGAATGGGCAACTTGACTTATACGAGCCTATTTTAATTCTTGGCTTGGGTGTTCTGTTAGAAACTCCCATATTGCCAGGTACTGTATAATGGCTATGAGAAGGAGAGAATTGGATTTATAAGAAGAAATAAACTGGAAATCATGCTGGAGAATTGGGTTTATAAACATCATACTAAATCATGCTAAACACTGCTTAAAGAGAAAGTAACACGAACTGCCAGGAATTACACGAATATAGAAATTGGTAGCGAGAGATTTAGAGTGAGTGAAGAGAAGGTAGTATTGGTTGCTAACGCGTTGTAACTGCTATATAAAGTATAGTGAGACTGTCCTCCTGTAGGGCTGGCTCAGCTGTATATGCACCGAGTCTCCCACTCTAGTGTTGGTTTGGTATTGGTTTGGTATTGGTTCCATATAAAATTTGCCCTTCTTCCAATGGGAACTTGTCTGTTGTAGGCAATCGTGAAGTGGTAGGTCGATTTTTCTCTCTCTATACCTCTGTAAATTATTACATTATTTTGCGGCTATATCTGCCATATCGTTGCCATATATGCCGTGGTCACCATTGTACTGTGTAATGGCATCCAGCAGAGAGAAGAGAGGCTCTCTTTGGTTAACAGAGACTACTCTCTGACTTAGGCAGGCGAGAGTGGGAGAACCTGTGTATATAAGCCAGTGAGAATCTATCTAGAGGATATCTATCAGATACATCGCATCGTGTCATATCTCTACTCCCACCTTTTATTCTATCAGTTCAGTGCAGTCAGTGTAAACTTATAGCTACATTATAACAGTGTCTTCATATCTCGTTTATTCAATCAAACCTAATTTCTCTCCTCAACAACTCCATTAGATACTGTAATATTTTTTGAACTATTTCTTTTTTTATGTGCAACCTGACTTTGAGTCTGTAAAAATAACGACTTTGTAACTTGGGCATTTATCACGGTTGTACACTAAATGAAACACAATTAAAACATTTTAAAAGAAGGATGGAAAAATTTGATGTATTCTTAAATTCTAGTTTACCGCCCTGTCTTTTCAACAATAATCACACCTGCTGCAGCTACTTAAAATGACAGATGTAGTGTCGTTTGCAATGAAACCACTCTGGACTTCATTAACCTTCACCTTATATAGATGATAGAATAGAATAGAATAGAATCGGGGCGGGGGGGTGAGCCTCATTCCACTGCGACCTACAAATTGAGGTCTATTGTGGATCCCCTTAACTTACAGAACAGCCCCCAGCCTTGCCATCCTAATCAATCCTAGCAAAGCTGAGAGCGGCTCCGTCATGAAGCTTTCAGCTTCGGGATTGCCCGTCCCCAATGAAGAAACCTAATCCTCGCCAGGCCGGCGCACTCACAAAGGATGTGCGCCGGGGTCTCCTCCTCTACCTTGCAGAATCGGCATACCGCACTATCCGCAAGTTGTAGGTGGTGCATATGTCTATTCAGCCTACAATGCCCTGTTAGTAGACCCACAATTAATCTTATATCCCTTCGGGTCTGGATCAGTAGGTCTTTGGTAAATTTAGGCAAATATCTTTTGTGAAGAGCTTTGCCTGCCTCTGTCCTGGTGTTCCCTCCCACCAACGCAGACGCTGATCTTCTATCCACCCCTTGATAGAAGTTTGGATGAGGCTCCTGGACAAGCCGCAGAAGGGTTCGGGGCCTATAAAGGTATCCTGCGAGCCCTCCCTCGCTAGGGCATCCGCCCTCTCATTGCCCAGGAACCCCGCATGATAGAACCATACATTCAACAATAATCACACCTGCTGCAGCTACTTAAAATGACAGATGTAGTGTCGTTTGCAATGAAACCACTCTGGACTTTATTAACCTTCACATTATATAGATGATAGAACCATACATTGTACAGAAATGTTACTTTAATAGGAAAGCATAACGTTATTGTTCCCCCCCGGAATCCTGCAAAACAAAACTCTATTTTCCCGGAACTACGTTTCAAACAAATGCGATAGTACCCAATGTGAGTAGTTTAACGTAAATTGTTGGAACCGATTTTCAAGACAATGGTGAAAAAATGAAAAAAAAAATTATTCACTAATTTCTGCTTTTTATTAGTTTTTTTTTATCGAAATCTTCCAAACAGATGCAGTAGTTTGAACTTCCTGCGAATTGTCGTTTCGAGATATTTTGTTCACGCACACAAAATACATTCGTTAAAAACCCTTTCTTTCTCAGTCAGAGGACTTGAAAACATATATTTCTGGAGAAACCACAATTTTATAACTTTTATATGATCACAGTACTTAATTTTACTTATTCGTAGTAAGAAAAAGTATAATTTATTTAAAATGAATTCTTCTTTCTTTTCTTTCAAGTAACCAACTTCAAGTTATTTATAATAAGATCAGTTTAAATAAAAAATAAAGAAATTAATATTTTTTTTAGATACAATACGTTTAATCTTTTAACCAGCATTTAAACTCATTTTTAAATAAGTTCCCTCTCTGTTGCCACTCTACAGTAGAGCGTTAGCCATCTTCTCATTTTCTAACACACCAGTTCAGGATGACTCCTACTCTTTTTCTTTCAAGAGAGTCTCTCTGTCGTGGGGTAGATTACCGCGGACAACCGGTTTTCAAGAAGTAAGAGTTCATTGAACTGTACACTCAGAATCTAGGGCAGCAGCTTGAATATTTCCAGTTAACGTCATCTCGTATTTATTACCTTATCTACTAAAGTCACTTACATACACACGAGCGCGTGCACACAAACACACACACACAAATATTTATAAATATATATATATATAGAAACAGAAATTTTATACAATAATATATTGGTATTAAAATCGAACAAAACATAGAATCATAAAAAAAAACTGTATAAAAAAAATTCCCTTCTTAATTTACCTTCTTTTAATTGATATATATATATGAGAAATAATTTGAATTAATTACACTGATTGTTAAAACATAATAAAGTTAAAATTATTGTCTTTATATGAGGAAAGCCCCAATGGATTATATTGGAACAAAGAAAATTGGCTTGTGGGAAATACTTTAATTTTAATTACAATTTATTGCCATTTCAACTATTTTAGAATATTCGAAATTTCTACCAATAAGAATTGTACCTCAAGAGTTCTTTATTATTGCTTCTGCACACTGGATGCCAAGGCATGTGGACATGGAAGGAAATGAAATAGCCGAAAACCAAACCAGGAAAGACGCAGTAATTCCCTTCATGGAGGTAGAAACTTTTTTTATGAGATGAACGCCATTCTCTTTTGAAAAGGTTTTCTCTTTATATTTAACAGAAATTTAGAAATCCCACTCACAGATTGTAATGGTACCGCAAAGATAATGCAACCACAGCAGAGAGAACAGAGAGAAGACAGGTCCTCTCTGGTTAACCAGGGCCTGTCTTCTCACTGTTCTCTCTGCTGTGGTTGCATTATCTTTGCGGTACCCCTATTTAAAACAAGGATATGATTTGAAATTGAAATATTATAATGAAACTGATAGAATAAAAGGTGGGAGTAGAGATATGACCCGAAGCGATGTATGGTTGAATCTGATTGATATCCTCTAGATAGATTCCCACTTGCTTATATACACAGCTTCTCCCACTCTAGCCTGCTTAAGTCAGAGAGTAGTCTCTGTTAACCAGAGAGGGCCTGTCTTCTCTCTGTTCTCTCTGCTGTGGTTGCATTATCTTTCCGGTACCATTACACAGATTTTTCCTAACAGGAATATATTTACAGAACTTTTGCGGAACGGGTGTTGGAGTAGTGGTTATGAGCATGGACTTATAACTGGAAGGTCCCCAAATCAAGTAGCGCGTATAAACTGCAAAGTTTGTGTTTCCGTTCTCGTACACGACATATAATGTTGGAAGTTAGACGTTTAGTATTGCCTGAGAAAATAGGTCTTACTTTAATAGACTTTGTACAGAAATTTATATCTGGCAGGGCTCCCTCTGACTTCTTCAACAACAATGCACTCTATGTTGTTATCTTGGGCTTTTCATAGACAAACATAAAATACAAGCAATGACTAAGCTTGCTAAATTTTTTACAGATTTCTCGGAAAACGATCTAAATTATCGACAGAACTAAAAAGACTGATATATTTTTCTGTACTCAAACTCCTGTGAACTTGGGGAATACAACGACGCCCCAAATGGAAAGAGCTGTAACAGTGATGTATAGAGGGAGACGTGCTCCCTCTATATATACGCAAAATTTTGCTCTCTCCTCCTACTTGACTCCAAATAGTCGTCGCTGCAAGATGGTTGATTGTGTATTCTTCCGTCCCCATACCACCCGCCGTCCGTTTTGGATGCATGAAGATATTTTTAAAACAGTGTATCTACTGTAGAAGGTATATTTATATATTTAAAATTGTTTACAATACAGATTTCTTAATTTGCTTGAAATGTCGAGCAAAAATTGCATTTATGAAGAAAGTCAAGATATTGAGTGTTAACAATGCATGCAAACCGCTCTTATCTATGTAAACATGGAGGACGAAATAGCACCTTTAAAGAAAGCTCGTATGGACAAGATGAAACGAGATCTATTCAGTACATGGAATTTATTGAAGACAGAACTATTTCTCAGAACATTGATGTTAATCCAAGTGCCAGATGTGTTGAAGGAGACATCGATATGACTTATAGAATCGACGAGTCAAACGTCGTCGATCTGGGAGACATTCCTCTAATATGTTGGGAATGCGTACAGTTCGATGGACCAAATAGACAACTTCTCTACGAAACAATTCGTAGATTGCGTGGACGGGTCATTATCCACCATGTCCCTAACCATGAAACGAAATTTCAAACTTGAAAGCTTTATTGAAGGTTTCAATAGCGAAATTTTTACGAAGAAACATCGAAAGACCATCGACCACTTCCTTATGTGGTTCTATCAATGCCGTTACAAACACACATCCACACCATACACGACTGTTCATACAGCAACAGATCGTGTAGATGTTGGAAAATCACCGCAACCAAAAACCTCAACAACAGTCAATTCTTTAGTTAAATTAAATTTAGAACAGTAGACTCGCAAAATATCCCCAAACACATTGTGCCCATATATCAGATTATATGCACCTACCAGGGCGACAATGTGTTTGTCAAATCTTCCGAGCCGACGGATGGATCATACTATATAATAATGCGGATTCATCCCTTTCAGGTAATTCAATTTTTAATATTATTTTAATTGTAATGTCAATAATATTGACGTAATTTATTACATTATTACAGCAAATTCAACGAGTTCTATAGGATAAGATGTGGAAATATGCCATCAAGACCATGGAGGTTGTTCTGAACAAAATGCAACTGACTGTTCCGACTGCGATTGTTGCACTGAACAAGTTCATGGAAGAAGTGGCCAAAATTATAGAAAGTGGAACCAACGTAACGTCCGGAATTCGAAGAACTTAAAAAAATGGTAGATTTTTTTAGAAATTAATTATGTTATTCCCGAACATAATTTAACCAAATCCAATTTATGGATAAATAGTAATTTTAAATACTATACCGATCGAGATACGATTTTACAAAAAGCTCTTAAAATGTCCTCACGCGTTGGTCTAGTGGCTAGCGCACTCGCCTTTCATGCGAGAATTCAGGGTTCGATTCGCGTGAGGGCAAAGCGGTGTTGACCCAGCATCGTGATTAAAAGTGGGAAGCTACAGTTAGTAGCGCCCTAGATAGTGAAGGCCGGAACTAAACGGCGTGGGAACTGCGGCGTCCTTACCACACGCCCCCCTATTCAAATCGCCGTCCGGCAAGCCTTGGCCCTTCACGGGCTGTTGCGCCATAGGGTCTTAAAATTATGAGAACCAAATTTAGTAAATTAAATTTATATTCTATTGTTAATTTAATTAAAAATAATAATATAAAATAATAAAATGTATTGCATTTTTATTCATTATTTCATTTTATTTAAAATATGTATTCAATTCTTATTGAATTTGGAGTTTCACCCAAAACAATTCAGACATTCCAATCTAACCAATTCCGACAGATAGTAGACGTTCCTTACTCGGTCACAAAACCTTCCTGTACATAATAACCTCAACATACTGTAATGGATATGAGAAGTAGAGAGAATGGATTTTAAGATGAAAGAAACTAGAATATATATATAATGAAAGAAACGGACAAACTGGACTTTATAATAGAAGTTAGGTAGCGAGAGAGATATATATAGAGACAGACTGGCTGAGCGATGAGAAAGTAGTAGAAGGTTGGTGACTGATTGTTAACTGGTTATGAACTGTTGTAAAACTGTCGTTTGCAAGGCTAACTCGGCTGTGTGTATATTTATATATTATTATATATAATATATATATATTATATATATATAGTCTCGCACCCTAAACTGACTTAGGTAGCGAATAACTACATTGATTCATTTTTGTGTTTCTCCGCTCTTCGGATCCTATGGATCTATAATATTCGGATCTCATTATAATAGCATTCATACCAACCCGCCAAGAAAAAATATCGTAAATACCCCAGCTCTCTCTCCCGCTCTCGTGATTCTCTAATGTATTTTTAGAAACTCTTGTCTCTAGCATCGGAGATATTTTCCTTGATAGCCGGCTGGTCATCGACCGGTTTCCGGCGTTCGCCCATCATCAGGATGTTTTTGTCAAACAGTGTAATGACATAGACTTGCACAGAGCAAATACAGTTGATACAAACATCTTGAAAGGTTCATCTTTTCTCTCTAGTATGATCCCGATGACAATCCTCCACGCCGCCTGAATCGCCACCTGAATCGCCTGAATGCCTGAGATTTCCTTCAGGCCTGAACAGAATTGCCGGTATCCATAGAGTGTGCTACCAATTACTTCTGCTCACATCATTTATACATTATTAGCTGTTTATTGATTATTTTATATATTTATATATATATTACCGGCAAAGTAAGAAATTCATCCCGGACGAGCCCCCATTTATTTTATTACATCCTGATTTCAAAATATATTTTAATAATAATCATTTAAAAGTCAAATTATTTTACTTAAAGTACCAGAACTATTGAAACACCATTTGAAATACCATGATTTATTATACTGAAACACTGCAATAGAATTTCCCCAAGTTAACAAATGAATAATAGGAATATATAATAGGAATATTTTTCAGATATACAAAATTTATCATAAGAAATATAATCTGGTATCTGAGTATATATGCATGGTGTAACAGGATCCAAAACAGAGAAAGACAGACAAAATGACAGGACCACTCTCTCTGACTAGAGTGGGAAAAATTGCATAAATACAGCGACAGGAGATAGAGATACAACAGAGTTTACTCGCCAGTCACAACGTGTCATTTACCTTACCTTTTACCACTCTACCATAATAGCATCGTAACCTATTAGCTATATCATATTTAATTTAAAAAAATATTTTCTATTTTAATTTAATACTTTAATCAGGGAAGGGATTAGTCAGTGATAGCACGCAGGACTAGTATGCGGCGATCATGGGTACGAATCCAACCGTGCTACTCTTAGATTTTCTCGTCCTAGGAGTCTCTACAGCCGATAATGGGGCAGTGTTGTCTTTAACGAGAGGCCACAGTGCATCGCGTTCTCTTCCGATGTCCTCTCCTCGACGAGACAAGAATCCATATGGAATTCAAGCTGAAAAGGAGAGGAGAAAACTGGCCGAGCGACTGCAAAGAGTAAATGAATAGTGGTATTAATTTTAAATACTTTGTTGAGTTTGCTCGTGAAGTAGCGGAAATGCGCCGGACTAGACGGATATTTAGAGGTCCGCCTCCACATGGCAAGGATGATAACTTGTCTTCTATATAGGCAAGGCTAAGTGACCATACGCACCGGTTTTAGCGCTATGCGCTAGATATGGTGCCCTGGCGTGTGCTCTAATTTTGAATTTTTTCGTAACGAGAGAACACTGCCCTGAGGCCGCTCAGTGCACTGAAAAGGTTCCGGGGCGGCAAATGACCATAGATGTTGACAACGCGCCTTACATTAAAAAAAGAAAGAAAAAAAAGTACTCTAATTAGTATTTTTTGTCTGATTAAAAATAAGTTGTGTTTTTACTTTCTCTCACTCCTAGTAAGAGGAAGCATTGTAATCGTGTCAAATTTTCGATATCGAGTTTTCACCGGAAATATCCATTTTGAGTTCCCCTGAGATCAAAAAAAGTGGTTTTTAGAAAATGGTGTGTGTGTGTGTGTGTGTGTGTGTATGTAAACAGCAGAGCTCATAAACGAAAAACCGTAGAATGTTCAAGCTTGACATTCCGTTTACGTATCACCATGGGATCTGACAGTACGTTATACGCTAAAATTTCTTAACCGGAAATACCACTTTACAAGTTGGGTTTTTTACTTTTTTGCGATTTTCTAGAAACTTGGTACACATACAATGAGCTACAACTTTTATTTGAAACATTTCTTTGGAAACCTGCATTTATGGGTACATTTTGGGGGAAGGATGGGGCTACGGTTTCCTCTAATGTGCTATTTTAGTTTATTAGACAATTCTGTCATCTAAATAATATTAATTAGAATTAAATCTGTTATTAGAATTCCGAGTTTGAAAAAAAATGATCACCGGAAGTGAGTATACTTTACCACTTTATTAAATGATTTTTTTTTCACTTTTTCACAATTTTCTCAAACATGGCTTAGACGATTTTCTTGAAACTATTTATATAAACTACGCATACAAAGGGTGTACAACTATTATTTAAAACATTTCTCTGGGAAAATTCATTTAAGGGCACTTTTAAGGTGGTGGGGTGGGGTTATGTTTTTCTTTAAAGTGCTATCATAATTGATTATACAATTCTATCATCCAAACAAAATTAATTATGAAATAAATAGATGGCCAAAATTCCGTATTTCATGGAAATTAGTAAACCGGAAGTGGGCTATTACTGAACAGTTTTTTTTTTTTCAGTTTTCGATGAATTTCATTAAAATTTGGTACACTAACTATAAAATTGGTCAGTTATAATTTTGTGAATGTTGTGTATTTCACACCAGATTTTTTTTTTTTATATAATTTCCTTATTGGTGTAAAATCGGTGGATACGTTTTCTATTGTTGTTTTATGTTTAATAAAACATTCCTAGAAGAAATTGATTATTATTGTAAAAGAAAGAAATATTGCAAAACTTTTTCTGGTCATTATAAGTGAATATTGTTTTTTTTTTTTAAATTCCCATCACAAAATGGCTTTAGTTCACCTTGATATTTAACAAAAGAATATATATAATTTTAAATATATAATAAAATATATTTATATTTATATAAATTCTCATTTCAGTAATGACTTTTTTTTTTTCTTTTCTTTTCTTTTTTTAAGAAAAAAGAAATTATCTAAATTTAGAGACATGTTTAAATAATATTTAGATGAATTGTAAAAAAAAATATTTCAGATCGTCTTTTTTTGCAAAAGAGTTTTATTATACTTTGCTGACTTTCTCCATATTGGGTATATGAAGGGAATATTTTCTATTTTATTTAAAAAAAAATAAATAAATAAATATTTTGATGGCTATAATACGCGATGCTTACCCTAAGATCCTCTGATAAAGGAACTAAAAACGTCAGAATAAAAAAAATATTAGATAAAGTTAATTTTTATTTTTTATTTTTATATGGTGTAAGTATTAGGATTTAAGAATTTGTTTTTATTGTTCTAGACATGTTTTTATTTTCAAACAACATAAAAGAATTTAACAAAATAAGGAATTGAAATATTATAAATAAAAAGGAATTATTATTATTTATTTTATAAAGGAGTCTATGCTAGAAATAGTATATGTAATAGTACCGCAAAGATACAGCAGAGAGAAGAGAGGCTCTCTCTGGTTAACAGAGACTACTCTCTGACTTAGACAGGCTAGAGTGGGAGAACCTGTGTATATAAACCAGTGGGAATCTATCTAGGGAATCTATCAGATACAACTATACGTCGCATCATGTCATATCCCTACTCTCACCATTTATTCTAACATTTTCATTATAAAGTCCAGTACAGTTAATGTAAACTTAGCTACATTATATTAGTGTCAGCATATCTCGTTCATTTGATCAAACCTAATTTCTCTCCTCAACAACCCCATTATATATACGTATATTTTAGTGGCTAAGAATTTCTAATAACTTTATGAACACATTTTTTGTAGGAATTTCAGAATGAGATAAATCATATTTTTACATTTTGTTTTATCAAAACTTTTGGCGAATATGTAAACTTTAAATGAAGTTAAATGAGTCCGTAATATTTTAGAAAAAGGGCGATTAAAACATTATCTATCTTAAAGTATTTAATCAAATTTTATGAATATCAACGTAATTGTGGTTCTGAAAAAAAAAAACAGACAGACAAATTAAAAAAAAAAAAAATCTATTCGAGGAAATGACTGACGAGAAATTTTAAATTTCATAAAAACTTAGGAAACCAATAAAAAGAAGTTAAAAAATAAAAAATAAATAAATATATTGTTAAAATATTCAAATGACCTTATAAATTATCAATTTTTATTATAATGAAGAAAAGAAATCAAGTTGATTTGAATTAAGATTCCCCATTGATTATATGGATTGTATAGATTATTCCTTTAATAATAAAGAAGGAACAGAAGCGGGAAACTTGTTATCCAGTCTTAGTTTATTTATTTATTTTTTTTTTTTTTTAAATCATATATTCAATTAACTTTAAAGAGTTATTAAAAGTAATCATTGAGGGAAGGGAATAGCTAAGTGGTTAGCGCGTTGAACTCCCACGCGGAGGTGCCGGGTTCGAGTACAATGCTACCCTTAGATTTTTTCTTCCTAGGAGCCTCTACAGCTCACCGTTCGGTGATGGACAGTGTTGTCTGTAGCGAGAGAACAATGTCCGGAGGCGGCAGTGCACTGAGAAGCTCCGGGCGCTAATGACCATAGATGTTGAAGCGCCTTAAATTAAAAAAATAATAATAATAATCAGATGTTAAAGCTTTCACTAACTGAAAATTCTGAACAATATTTTAAACTTAAAGTCCTATAAATAATGAAATTGAATTCCCGGCAGATTTGAGCCCCATAAAATTGACTGTTCATGTCACTAACTTAATTGGAAATCATATATCTGGCAACTTGTCAGATTGTCCTAATTGGTTGCTGAATCGGTATAAAATTGTATAGTGGCAGCAATTTCAACGTGTATTCAGTAGTAAACGATACCAACCACAGCAAAACGTCACCATCTTATTTCCAAGAGCACTTCCCCTTCAACTACGCATTACATCCTTTGTCACGCCCACTGCAATGTATGAGGGGGGAATGGGCTTTAATATGGGCAGCCAATCTCCCACCTAGAAGATATTTCTGGCTCCCAACTTGATAGAGATGGGAGAAAGTGAATGACAACTGTCCGTCTGAGGGCTTAACAAACTGTGAACATTAAGCATTTGACAAATGTCAAGATCAACTTTGAAAGATTCATCAAACTAACTGATAGAACAAGCAAGAGTTGTAACTAGCTACACTAGCTCACCATTTTTAGAACAAGCAAGGGTTCTAACTAGCCACATCTCTCTTCAAGCGAATCATATCAGCCCATACCATATACCATCAATCTTCGATCGGTCACCCTTCCTTTCATATACATTCTTTCTTCTTTCCCAATAAATCATGAAATACAATTGTTAATAAAGTGTCACGTTTTCTTATTTCATTATTGATCAACTTCCATACAATCACCATCACAATAGTAATTGATTTGCAAATTAAACGGAAGAATGTATTGTATACCACCATGATATTTTTAGGTTTTTATCAAAATAATTCTTCTATTTTTGCATCACTGAAAGGAGAAAAAGAAAATGAAGAAAACTTTATAATGTACGTGTTCTAAATTGTACAAAATTTGAAATTTGATTTTTTTCGTTCATTAGAAACTGAAATAATAATTCTCAGCAGCAACCATATTTAATGGAACAAATTTTTATCAATTGTGTAATGGGATCGGTATCATTAAAGATTCATAGGGCGAAGATTCAGACATTAAATGAATCAAACGTTAGGTATTCCCCATCTAGGCCAGACTAGGGAGGGAGCATTCTATTATATAGGGAGCTACAGAGGAAGAGTTCAGGGAGTGTTTACAACAGTACTTCCAGTCAGCAACCTATCTACTTACTTTCTAATTACTCAGCCAGTCTGTTTCTTTATTATTCTCTCGCTAATTTACGCTCTAACACTGTAAAGTCCTTGTAGTTTGTGTTTCCATTTATTATACAGTGTTCAGCACATCTACTACCTTATTTCTTAAACTTTCCTAAAATATTCTCTATAATTCTCTCCTTCTCATATCCATTATAGTTGCCCTAACATAAAGGTATATGCAGCCTGTTGTTGTGGTTGGTTCCGCAGAAAGCATCAGAGATATTTTCCGTGATAGCCTGCTTCTTTTTGTGGTCATCGACCGGTTTTGGGCGATCGCCCATCATCACGTTTGTTTTTGTCAATTATTGTGATAACATAGAGTTTTACAGAGCAAATTTAGTTGGTACACTGGTTTTAAAAATGTTTTTCCAAAAAAACACTATTTGACAAAAAATATCCTGATATTGGGCAAACGCCCGAAACCGGTCGGTGACCACAAAAAGAAGCAGGCCTATCATGGAAAATATCTCTGCTTCTATGCAGACCATTCGCTAAAAAACTTTTGTTTTCAATCTCAGGGGACCTCAATAATATATTTCCTTTGAAAACTCAATTTCAAAAATTTGCCACGATTGCAGTAATTGCACTTTAAAAAAAAAACTAGAAGAAAAAGTAATTGTTATTTTGCAAGTCAAAAACTGGAATAAATCAGAGCATTCCCTATGCGAATTCTTCATTGGAGTTTCTATATTATCTATGGTTATTCATCGAAACTTCACATTATAATTTTCTGATTTGCTGTATAAAATGGGGGGAAGGAGTGTGACCTTACCTGGTTATGAGAGAAATTGATTTTAATCAATTTCCTTTACATAACTTGTTTTAATTTTATATTCCTGCGGTTTGGCCTTCATCACTTCTCTAGGGCATAATGTTGTTGTAGGTCTACGAAATCAATTCTTACCATCATAATGATTGTATTATGTTCAGTAATTTGTTGTTTGCATGAGAACTTGCATTTCCAAAAATTGTAAATCACAAAGAAAATTCTCCAGCAGTTGAAAAAATATTTAAACATTTTAAGAACATTACAAGGGTTTATAAATTGAATCTTCTATAAATTGATGGTCATAACGTTGAATAAATAACGTGGGTGATTCTATCCTGGAATAGCAGTTGAATTATGACAATTACATCATATGTAATGCCATCAGAATCAACATCATTTTACCTGCAGTTGATCAGGCTTTTCTTAAAAGAAAACCAATTATACTGTTCCATCCACAACTAGGTGTTAAATGTACATTCTAACATTATGGCTGCAATGCCTAACATAATAGCTACAAGCCTAACATTATGGCTGTAATGACATGGCAAAGTCATTGACATCGGCAAAGTACACCAAAGAAAGTAAAACCAACTAGTGGTTCCAGCCAGCTGCTATCAACAAAGGGTGAAAACAGTAACACTGTTGGCCGCCGACAGCCGCGGTCAACCAAACAAACAACAAAGCATTTTCATCAATTCTCACATCAAAAGGCAGGCACCGCGATAAGTATGGCCACTAAATAAGGGCAGCAAACTACGAAGGTCGCACAAGGCCGCACACTAAGACAGATGTCTTGGTGTGAGTGTGAACAACAGTATATATAAACTCTATGATATACGACGAGAGGATTATTATATCATCTACGACCAAACTATACACGAGCGGCAACTCACAGTTATATTCAACTTATCATTCTCGTAGTTGTGCACTTTAGTTCGTTATTTTAACCATTCTAAATTATCAGTTATTTATCTTCTATTTATTATTAAGTATTTTATTATAGTTATTAGTTACCATTTATCACGTTAAAATTATTGTTAAAATACAGTTTATTTTATTACGTGGCCTTTAATAAAATACGCGACCAGACATGTGAAATGTGGTTTTTATGAAGATTTGAAAAAAAGACTTGGCGCGTCCATATTAGGAATACCAACACTGACAACAGATCGAAACTTACATTACAAAACAAAAGACTTTAAATGATAAAACCTGTTTGGGCATACGGAATTGAACTGTGGGGTTCCACTGAGTTCTAATTATTCAACGTATCCAATCTCTGCAATCCAAGGTCGTTAGAACAATTGTCAACGCCCCTATTATGTTTCCAACCAAATAATCAACACAAACTTAGACATACACTTCCTACAACAAGTTATCAAACACGATATAATCCTGATCCTCTCATCATAATCCTCCTGTCCGTCCCCTATCGTCCCAAACCCTCCCTGACAATCCTTCCCGTCGCCTGAAATGTCAATAGCCACGAGTCCTGCTCATAGAAGTTAACGAACGTTAACAATATTTATTAGGATTGCTACCATTGGATAGTTTCTTCTCTCTTTTGTTTATAATTACTCACACATATTTACTTATGGCAACTATGCTGTTGTAAATAATAAAAATTTAAAAAAAAATTATATAAATTTTGGTTACGTTTCAATATATGTATTTCTTATTAATGCCACGGTTAAGTCGAACTTATCACTGCCCAATACATTTATTTGTGCTCATACCTGTCACGCAAGTAGAGAACGATACGGTACTCGTATCCTGGTGAATACCGCGATATTTAAAATGCTGAAGCAAGCTCAAAAACGATTTATTTAATCAATACAAAACATTGGCTACTTTTCAACATAGTCCCCAGCAACGTTTATACACTTGTTCCATCGTTCTTCTAATTTGTGTATGCTTCTGGCATAAAATTCTTTGGGTTGACCTCTAAGTCACTTTTGCACCTGATTTTTAACTTGTTCATTGGATTGAAAATATTTCACACTTTAAGGGGTCCAAACAATCGAAGTCGGATGGGGGAGGTCGGGGCTGAAGGGGGGATGTGAAAGGATCTCCCACCCCACTTTCTTTGTGGACGTCTGTAAGTTGTCTTGGAATCCATCTCGCACAAGTTTTCTTGTACTGCAGCTTCTTCTGAATAATGTTATGGACAGTTCCAACACTCGCGTGCATTTCTTCAGCTATCAGTTCAACAGTAATGCGGCTGTTGTCCTGAATTAACGCATTAATGCACGAGATTCGAGGAAGGAAGTTGCAACCTCAACCGGTTGTCTACTTTGCTGCTCATCACAGACACTTACATAGCCACTTTTAAACTGTTCTACCATATGTAAACGTTCGAAAGGTTCAAACAATCATTCTCCTACACTTTCAACATTCTTTCGTGGATTTTCACTACCTTTGATTCCCTATGCAATTAAAAATCTAATCACTGAGCGTTGCTTTTCAGAGGTACAATGCTCGAGTTGACTAGCCATTGTTAACTGAATACAACGGTTATGCTTATCAAATATTCTCGAACAGCTGATGAGAAACTAAGTAGAAGGATGCCAACTATTGTACTGAAACTATTGTATTGATTAAAGAAATCGTTTCTAAGCTACAGCGATTTGTCTCGTTACTTATCGAATGACCCTCGTATATAGCGGAATCCTACACGCTCACTACTCATAAGCGCTAAGCTCATCGTGTGAGTAGCGTATATTTGGGGGAATTTAGTCCAGAAGGGTATTTTTTTTTTTTTTTACGCTTTTGTTGACTGATCCTAGCCGCGGAATACAGTTTGGGAAATGCTACCCTACAGAAAAGGGCAGGTAAGCAAATTATATCTATATATATAAAAATTCAGCATCCCTATGTTTGTGGCCGCAAAACTCGAAAAGTAGTCAATGGATTGACTTGAAATTTTTACACGACGTTATATTTCTATGTACGAGTGTTTATATATACTTTTTGTTCCGAAGTTCCACAGAAACAGGAAATAGCGAGCGTTTTGCGAGGTTGGCAGAAATAGACGGAATCAGACGCGTTGCGATGGTAGCGCGCTCTCTGAACCTCTTTCTCAACTACTTATATATACCTCTCACCGCCACCAGTCTCAAAGTACCTCACACCAGTCTCGCGCAGTATTAGTAGACAAGGTATTCCAAAGCATCGAAACAAATTATCAAAATCATGCACGGTTAAGCGGAAGAGCCATTCTCCCGGCTAAAAATATCGACGTACTGGATGTGAACATCATTCTAAACAGAATCGCATGTGAAACAGTGACATACAAATCCATTGTCACTCGTGAAGGACCAGAGTGAAGTTGTGAATTTTCCAACGGAATTTTCTTAATTCACTCGATGTTCCCGGATTACCGCCACACATTCTAAATTCGAAAAATGGAGTGCCAATTATATTACTCCTAAACAGCAATCAGCCAAATGGTACACGACAGTAGTTAAACAATTGATGAATAATCTAATTGAAGCAACAATTCTCATTAGACCACATAAAGATGAAGACATACTACTTCCACAATACCACTCATACCGACGTCTATGGTGTTTGAGTTCAAACGACTTCAATTTCCAATACGACTTGCGTTCGCTATGACTATGAATAAAGCACAAGGACAATCTTTGCAAGCCTGCGGTTTGAATTAAGGAACGAATGCTTCTCTCATGGCAATTATTTGTCGCATGCTCCAGAGTCGGTAAACCATCTGATCTTTATGTTTATGTAGAAAACGGTCAAACAAGAAATGTAGTCCATTCACTAGCTTTACAATAAAAAAAGACTTTCAGTTAAAAACATTTTTTCTTTCTTTCCTTTCAGTTTACACAACGCAAGGTAGGGTATTAAATTGAATGATTTGTTTTTTTGCTGAATCTATGTTAAGTATAATACTTCTATTTACTTCCCTAATAATTAAAATCAGACTGGTCGGGTTTAGCTAGTATATTAATATTATTTCAATATTATTAATGAAGATGTATCAAATAGTGTTGAAAAATACAGTGTGAAAAATCAAATACTAGAAAGAGACAACATTCGAGTAGGATAGAGACGGAGAATGAGTGTTCCCCCACAAATGTTTCTACAAGTAGTATGATGACTCACCCCAAATGTTTACTCCACCAATATTTGAAGGCTATGAACAAATAATCCCCACTCCTCCACACACACAAATTTTGAATAGAAAGTGTTAAAACTTTCAAAGTAAATACTCAATTTTCCCAGTAAGTGTTCATGGAATATTTATAAAATTAACGCAACAGTTAAATGCAAACTGGCAGAGTAGATTTATAAGAACAAAAACTAAATTAAAAAAAAACACTATTTAACCACCAGACAAAAAAGAAATAATGTAGAGCAGTAAAAATAAGTGTGTACTGGTCTAAAGCTTTACCACGACTCAATTATGTGTGTAGTTAGTATTCCAAGTTTTAAAACAAATCATTCATTAAAGACGCACTTCCTGCTGGTAGATTCTGACCAAACCTTAACTGTCAATCACCGGCCAGTGAGCTGTAGAGGCTTCAGGAAAAGAAAATCTAAGGGTAGCACGGCTGGATTCGAACTCGTGATCTCCGCGTTGCTAGTCCAGCGCGCTACCACTGAGCTAATCCCTTTCCTCTTTTTTTTTAGATATTTTTTTTATACAAACACATATACACACACCACATATGCTAAAACATTTTTCGCTAAAAACAATTTCAAAAATTGGAGACACGAATAATCATACATCATAGTAAGAGAAAGTAAAAAACAAATTACAGATAATGAAAGTAGTATTATTAGAAAATGATAAATAATTTCCTAAATCTAAAAAAAAAAATGCGAAGGACTTTAGGAGGAAATGATTGTTTCACACATGATTCAATAACTTATAAGAAGTTAAGAACTTATAAAAACATAAGAAATTAAGAATAAAGATACCAAGAAAAAGTAATATTTGTAGAAAATTCTATATAAATACATGGGCAAACCTTAAATATAGGAATTATATCAAATTAATTAACTTAAATGTATTTTCTTTACAGTATTATCATCCGGAGCTCATGGCGGAGGCAGTTCACATGCAGCTCACCATGGTAACGCCAGTGAAGAAGCTTTAAGACATTGTGGTGCAAATTTCTGCGTAGTCGGAGCTACATCACACGGTTTAGAAAACCTAGAAAGACCGCCGGATTCAGAAATATATACGATCAGCGGTATATATCTATTATGTATCATAGTTGCAGTCATTATGGTTGCTGTCTTGGTGGATCCACTTTCAAGGTGAGCCTGATAAAAAATTTCTTAATAGTTTTTAGTTTTATCGCTGAAATCCAGACCAGTGTAGTTTGACGGTAATGATCATGTATACATAACTATAATAGTTTGATTTGTTGTTTAATTGCCACTAACCCTGCATTTTCTCTCAAGCCCAGAGAACAATGCAAAATTATTCTGCCAATTAATGCCTCAATATCGACCTCTATCTACATGAATATATTATTTAGATGCACAAATGTATTGTCTTATTTTATCCATTCATTCATTTCTTTATTGAGGTTTTTCTTCCAAAAATTTACGTTTTATGTAATTTTTCAATAGGAATCTATTATAGTGATCACTCGAGGGAAGGCCTACCCGGCTACAATAGTCCCATTGGACTCCCTCATATCAGCGCTGTTTCATTATTGCAATGGCTGAATGCATTGATATATTCAATTTGAAATATGGCACAAGAATTTCCTCACCAAACTTGAAAAATCGTTAAGTCAAATTTTTCATAAAGCAGAACAATTGCAAAACCCATCAACACCATCATCAGCCTCTTTTCATCTCTGACAGTCTTGTAGTAATCGAGACCTCGTTTCTGGAAGGCGTTCTTCACCACGTTCTCTCATTTTAACCTAGGCTCATCTCTTCCTTTCTTGCCCACTATCATGACTTTATATACTACCTAATGGCAATTCAGTTGGGCTCCAAATGTATGTTCCCTAACGAACTTAGCCTATGCTGCTCGTCTCAACGACTGGCTTTACGGAGGTTAAAACCAGTTTATTATGTTAAGAATTCGGGTACTTCTATTTTTGCCATTTAAGATACGGCACTGCCTATGTAGGTGAGTATAATGCGAGTCCTCCAAAGTATCATTTTTAGGGAACGATTTCTCCTGAAAACTCATTTCTTAAAAATAGCTTGACGACGATGATATTTATGATATCATTGAACTATAGATCCCTCCCTTTTTGTTACCTCGTCTATAGATTGGCTAACATTGGATGGAACTAAGAATGGAGGTCTGGAGTTATACTTTTAACGCCTCCAAGTAATATCCGTTCAGTATGTAGTCGGATATTCCTGCGTAAAACTAAATCTAGGCCTATTAAGTTTCTAGTTGTTGTTCCAGTGAAATTGAAAAAGATGATTTATTTTTACAACTTTAAATAATAAATACAAGTTGTATCCTACTTTTAAATATAAATATTTAATGATCAAATATTTGAAAGCAGCATTTTTAGTAATTAATTTAACAATTCTACAAATGTAGAACAGATATTTCCCCTAAAAAGTGAGAGACATAGATTACATGAGAGAAAGTGTAGGAAAGAGAGATAGAAATATATTCTCAAGGACTTTGCCAATATTTTGTCACACTTTCTACAATGTTACCAATGTTATTAAAAAAGTAGAAGCAGAAAAAAAAAAAAATCAAACATCAAATTACTAGTAGTAATATTAATTCATTTTAAGTTTCTCTGAATAATATACATATATAGAATAATGAAAAATAAATGGAAAAATGGAATAAGCTTTTTTTTTAGAATTTCAGTTTGTGATGTTTAGGACACGAACTGATTTTCCATTACATTAGTTTATGGATCTACTTATCATAATGATGAGATCAGGCAATTTTCTGTTTTACATTTAAATGCTCAAATTCCAGTTGATAAATTTATTAAAGATTATTTTTTCTCAGAAATGTTTTTCTGAAAAATGAATGAATCTCTTTATAAATTTTTTTTATAAAATTTTTAATTGTATTATTTTGTCTAACAGTAAAAGCATGATGAAGAAAAATGAGCCATTTGTGTTCAGGAATTATTTCTAATTCGAGTTCCAACATTGTAATCCATCAGCACGGCACTATAATCTCCTGATCCACTCAGCGGTCCACGACCCATCCGTGTCTAAATTTTACTTGAATCTTTTGTTCTTTTAATGCCAGGCAGAGCGGATTAATTGCTCCATTCTCTGCTGGTACTCCCAGCTTCGAGGGGAATTTTTAACGAAGCTTTATTTCTTAATCATTCTATCCCTAAAGAAGTTCCAAAAAGGGAGCTGGCAGTTAGGTATAACCTCCTCTGCATCCTTCCCTTTCCTAGATATTCTGCCCTAAGAGGAAGTATTCCGATCATATCATATTTACGATAACGAGTTTTCACTGAAAAAGTGTTTTTTTGGAATGTGTGTGAATGGTCACGTACTAAAATACGGCCAATTGCAGAATGTTCAAAGCTGTTATTTCGTCTTAAGTTCTACAAAGGGACGCAACTTGAAGGTTTTTGGCAACCGGAAGTTACCACTTATTGAATGGATTTTCTTTTTTTAGTTTTTGCGAGTTTCTCAAAATATGATTCAAACAATATTCTTTAATGTTGAATATGCGGATGCGTTCCGCAATGAAGGATTAACATCTGGTATTTTATCCGTCGAAGCATACAAATTTCTATTATTCCTGACCGGTTTTGGATTTTCATCCATCGTCAGAGTGAAGTTATCAAGTTCGTGTAGAGAGTTTCCTTCAACTTAATGTTTCTGTTATACACTACACTTGTTGACCTGTTGATTGTATGTGCGAGAGGTTATAAGGTTATGTTAGTATGTTTGAGTATTTAATTCCATTTTGTCATTAAACAAACATACATAGTAACATAACCTTATGACTAACCGCACATACAATCAACAAGACAAGTGTTAGTGTATAACAGAAACATTAAGTTAAAGTAAACTCTCTACATGAACTTCACTCTGCCGATGAATGAAAATCCGAAACCGGGAGGAATAACAGAAATATGCATGTTACGACGGATAAAATACCAAATATTCCTTAGATTTGGCACCTAACTACACATAATTATACAGAGCTATTTTTTTTTTTTAAGAGGGCCAATGCACTGCGACCTTTCGATCTATTGTGCTATGCTCCCTGGGTGCCGCAGGCTTTGCCTAACTGGACATCCGTTCTACAAAACTTTCCATCAGGTTAAGATCCCTGAGGAATCCTAATACCTTGACGGGCTCTAGAGTGGGTATATCCCCCTCCTCCTCCACCTGGTAGCTAACCAGATTCTTGAATCTTCTCTGAGTGGCAACCACGCAGCCTGTTAGGAGATATAACGGAATTTGCTCCAGCTCCCCACAGAGTCTGTATGAGCTGTCGTCACTTTCCAAACCCAGCTTCACCAGGGGTCCTCTAAGTCGGCAATGCCTCATGAGGAAACCCATAAGAACGCGGAGCTTGTCCTTGCTCAAGCGAATGCAGGCCTCCGATCTCCGTTGGTTATAATTTCCCAGGCAGATCTTGGCCTGCCGCAAACCGGGGAGGGAGTACCAGAGTTGAGATCTCTTCGCCTCCTCCTCCTCCTTCCTAAGTTCTTCCAAGAGAAACTGGTCGCTGACCCCACAAAAAGGTTCCGGCCCCAGAAACGGGGTCGCTACACCTGTCTTCGCCTAAAGAGCTTTAATAACTTTTATTTGAAATATTTTTCTGGGAAAGTTCATGTTAGGGAATTTTTTGGGCTTTAGACTTTCCTCTAAAGTACCATTTCCTTATATTATATGTTTGTATCTATCATCTATAAATTATTATAAAAATTCAGAGTTCGAAGAAAATCAGTTGACCGGAAGTACAACTATAATGAACAGTTTTTTTTTTTTTAGTGGATAAAGTTTCCAACGAATTTCTTTGAAATTAACTACACTAACATATATAGCCCTTTCACTTTTGTCTGATACATTTTTCCCGATTAAGTAGATTTTAGCGAGATTCTGGGAGGGCAGGTTGGATAACACTGTCGGTTTTAGTCTAACTTCACCAAGTAATATATACTCATAATATTAAAGTCTGTTAATTTTAGCAATAATTTCAAGCTTCAAGGAAATAAAGTTGTCAATTACAACTACTTAAATTGCAATATAAGAAAGTTGTGTGAGTGTTTAAAAAATATAATATTTAGGGTAAGGGTACAATATTTTTATAATGTCATTCAGATATTGTTCACTAGCTGGCGTTTTGTGTTGTCAAACCTAATTTCAGATGTTTAATAGTCGTCACATTATTCTGTTCTCATATAAAAAAACTACTTTTTTATTTCTAATATATTTATAATCGGTTCATGGAATTGTATTGTCCGTAATTAATTTTGCAATTTGGTTCGGAAAAACATTTGACAGGAAACATGAAAACGGAAATGACGATACAACAGCTAATTGGTAAAGGTTATTTTCAGTAATTTTTGTATATATTATTATGATTGTGTATGGCTTTTTATAATTACAGCTCTCTATTTAGATTATGAAAATAAAATGTACATCCCTTAATGAAATATAATTATTTGGAAATAAAATAGGATGTAACTTAATTTTTGGGTCCATTATTGCGCCTTAATCAGTCAGTTTTGTAATCGGCAGGACTGTCATTTAAAATAGTATAGAATTATTTCCTTATTTTGTTAAATTACGAGTATTTCTCATTTCAATAATTCAGCCATGTTGGTTGTTTTAATTACATCGCAGTATTTAATTTTTAATACGGGATGCTGTATTACCGAAAAAGAAAACATATACCTACATTAAGATCTATAACCAATTCTCAATCTCGATTGATAGATTTCTATTTAAATCCGTAATTGTTACCACACTTTCATTCATCCTCTATATTCCTTCTGCGTGCTATGAAGGCACCGCAATTTCCTTCAGATTATTTAGAGATGTGAAATGCTCGGTTATAGCTTAGAGCGGGACTAGGTTGGATTTCCGGTTTTGAATATTTAAATGGTACATTTATCAATAAAATGTTTAGCAATAGACTGGTTGATTAGGCCACCTCCAAAGAAAAAAAAAATTTGTTTTGAAACTTACACAATTTCCTCTTAGCGTAATTTCCTTGACTGTAATTTAATGGCGGAAACCCAGATCAGGTAATCTGGGTATAATACCTCCTAAATTTTGGCAAGCACATAAAATCAGGAATTTAAATATTTTCTTCAGCAATAAACTCGTAAAGTTTCCTTTAATTTTCTAATTATTTATCTCTCTAGGAAGAACTTGCAGCTGATGATCGTTCTGAGTATTCGTTACACATGTGTATATAGTTAGTATAACAAATTTAAAAAAAAAGGTTAACGCCTTATTGAGCAACACCATTAAAAATAATGTAGACAATGCAAGTTCAGTTTTATAAATTTTACATGATCGCATACAGCAGCTCCGCTCTAGCGGTCACGTCGCCCCGGACAAAAAGACAAATTGCCGCCCGTTATGTATAGATTTATATTTTTAAGTAAGCCTATGCATGTCAAACACAAAGCTGAAGCAACGCTCTGCTCACATGCTAATGCTATTCTGTTCAGAGAAGTATAAGCACGTTCAAACAACTTCAAGCATCGTTCTTTACAAATTCTGCGTTAATTTTTCAATAATAGTGTAAATATTTTTAGCGTTTAAACATAAACAATATAAATACGCTACGCAATGTAAATTTTAAGCGAATGAAAAAATCGATATGTGAAATATTTAAAACACCAACATTTTTTTTCAAGCACTCACAGCAGCGCGCGCTATAGGGGCGGGCAACCCGGACAAATGTGTTAAAATTTAGAGGCGCCATTTTGACTGTAAGTATGAGAAAAATATTGATATGTTATAATACTCAATTAAGAGAAAATTTCACATATCGATTTTTTCGTTCGCAAAAAAGTTAAAGTGCATAGCATATTGTTTGCGTCTAAAAGCTAAATATATTTACACTGTTATTGAAAAATTAACGCAGAATTTGTAAAGGACGATGCTTGAACTTGTTTGGACATGCATATACTTCTCAGAACAGAATAGCATTAGCACGCGAGCAGAGCGCTGCTTCCGCTTGTGTTTGAAAATGCATAGACGGTTAAAAAAGAAATATATTATTCTTAGTCGCGTGTGTGGTTACGCTAAATCATCAGATATTGCAGCGAAGCCTGGAAATATAGATTCAGTTTAATATTAGAATTTAATTACTGATTGCACTTTTAATTTTATATGTTTTCAAAGTTTACCCAGGGTTTTTATTTAATGTTTGTAGTTTATTTAATGTATTATTATTATTACTATTTTTTATATAATTAAGCTTCAGTTTATTTATTTAGTTTTTTTTCTTCTTTGCATATTTATTCATTTTTTTTTTCTTTTATTATTATACTATATTAAGGAGAAGACATTACTTACGTTATATAACACAAACTCCGCTGAAGGTCAATGACCAAGCGTAAGTCTTTGTTAATTTTTGTTTATATACATGTATAGAATTACTTTTTTGTAAAATAAAGGCATTATCTATCTATCTATCTATCTCTATCTATTCTTAAGTGGCGGCAATTGGTCTTTTTGACCGGGGCGGCGTAACCGTAAAAGCGGGCGCTGCTTACAGCCAAAGTGACGCCCCGGAGAAATGTCCTGGTTGCCCGCCCCTAAAGTGGGCGCTGCCCACAGTACTTTGTTATTGTTACTATTCTGAATGTTTAACTGGGCTTGCATCACTTATAAATAAACAAGGTGAGGATTTTACTTGTTTATCTGAACCACCTTCTGTTTTGATCCCATTAGCAAGGCATTGTAACGGCAATTTATACATAAGCCTAACTAATAACCTCCTTAAATCAATGTTTTTGGAAAAAGTTTCAATAAAAGTGAAAACTTTTTGTCTGAACCGTGAACATTCCCCAAATTTAAAGAAAAAGCATCGATGTAACAGTTTACGAGAAAATTTCTGTTACTCAAAAATCTATTCTCTAAAGTCACGCTTCCAGTTAATCGACATTCTTCAAACATATATTCTGAATGTTCCTCAGTATTATATAGGTGATAGAACTGTATACAGTAATCAAGGGATTGCTTTTGTGAAGCTTTTGCTTTTGGGGAACTCTGCCAGAACCTTCTTCCAAAACTGTATCAAATAAAAGTGATACAGTTGCAAGAACTTTTTATATTATATAGTCAGAAATATTTAAATTGGAAGCAGCAATACGTGGCCAATTTTCCACCTTTTGTGTAACTTTCTTGATCACGTGATTCAAGAACAATTAAAAAAGATTTAATGTAGACATACTTTTTTATTATAATTAAAGTTCTTAATATATTATGTAGGTCCTGGTAAAAGTTCCAAATAAGTTGAAATTAAAGTTCAAAACCTTTTTTTTTTTTTTTTAAAGAAAAACATAGATTCTTTGCAACCAATAAATGTTATACCAGTAATATAACTGTTTTTTTTTTTGCAAAAAAATAAATATTTAAATTATGTATCTGTAAAAATAATAATAAACAAAAATAAATGATGCATTTTAAAGATTTTTAAAGACAGACACGATTGGGACTGCTGTTGTGCCAGTGTAGTTTAGTTGGTTGTTGTAGTGGAGGTTTTAACCAGTTGTATCCGGACTGAACTAGAAGAAAGCTTCTCTCTCTTGGCAGGTTTCTGTCTGTTTTAATGTTCTACAACTATCTGTTTTTGTTTTTTTTTCTTTTCCCACCACTCTAATACCAGGATATACTCAAACTTACAGATCTGTGTAACGTTTTGATACTAAAAGAAAAAAATATATTATAAACTAATATTTGCCTTAATTTTATCAATGGGGGAAAAAAAAAATAAAGAATAAATTAAGATTCTTGTCGTCTGTTTTTATTTCCAAATGCTATTACATACGTCATATGGTACATAAAAACATTTTACAAGATAACAACGTATTCAACCTTGGGATTTCGGTGATTTCATTGTTATTATCTCAATATTTGCAAATTTTTTTTTTTTTTAATAAATTTTACAATAAAATTAGCAGAATCTTTGCTCATATTTTAATTATATTCGTTTATTTATATCGTTGTTTGTTGGTAATGCTTAAATAATTGGATTAGTATAACATAAATAATAAAATACGGTAATCACAATGCTTACGAAAATTTCTATTTTTATTTCATCAGCCATGATTTTTTTTCACTTTCTCTTACTCCTGGGTGAGTGAAAGTATTGCAATCCTGTCCGAATTTACTAAATTGTTTTTTTTTTCACATGTTCAGTACGTATCTTCGCCGAGTAAGAAAAAAATATTTTTAGCGAATGGTAATGTGGTTGAACATAATAATTCAAAAACAAAAAATTCACATCGAAGCTCTCGTACAGAAGTATTACTACCATATTTAACATGCAGTTTCGGGCAAAAATCCACTAAACCGGTAGTGCAACATTAGAACAATCCACTAAACCGGAAGTGCATAAGTTAGAAGCATTGCTAGAATTTCAAATTTGAAGAAAATTGGTTAACCGGAAGTGCGACTTTACAGAATAAGTTTGTTTTTTTTTTGGTATTTTCTTGAAAACGATAAAATACTGAAAGAGCTTTCTTCTCTGAAGGATGTGCTTCTAGTCTGGGTGC
>JAAEAF010009897.1:0-52028 GCA_011037195.1 Triatoma infestans
ATAAACCAATTATACCATTAAATATATATTAAAAAAATAAAACTAGATTTAACTCAACAGAATTAAAAAAGAAAAACAACAAATTCACACATTCCTTCCGTTAACTGTTATATTTCCGCTGAATACATAATGTGAAAGTCCAAAAATCACATAATAACGTCACAAAAAAGTAGAACTTCCTGATTAAAATCTTCTTTTTTTTAACGAAAAAAGTAACATAAAAAATATTACTTTTAGAACTTATTAAGAAACATATAACAGAATTTAACTGCTTAATAAATTTTGTCTATTATCATAAACCACGGCCATTAACATTATTATATAAAATATATTTTTAAAAGAGAAAACTTTCATAAAATGTTATTACAATTTATTTGTTTCTTTAGGTTTATTATACCATTATTATTACAGTAAATATTGTATGTAGTTAGTGTGTATTCAATTTAAAAATAAAATGTGCTCTTTGTTATAAAAGTTATTAAAATAATTCATACTATAATAATTAATGACAGTAAATTAAAAGAAGTAAATCAATAAGATATAAAAAAAAAAAAAATAACTCCCCGATCTCTAGCCTACTCATTCTCTAGTAACATAGGTTTTCCCAATTAAACACCTGATATATATGTATATATCTCTTTGGTATGACCTACACTTTGTCAGTAGTGGAGAGTTATATACTATAGTCAAGTCTAATTTCATTTTATTTTGATTTAGGTGAGGTTTTATGTTTGGTTTTGCTTAAAGGTTAATTTGATTAATTTATTTTTTTGGTGCTTAAATTATTTATAAAGTCGATTGGAATAAGAGGTAAATAAATAAACAACCACAATAGTTAGTCAACTATATTCTATTTGTTGTCATCAGTAAACGAATCTAATACTAAAATAAGAGCCATGTTGAATTGATAATATAAAGATTATGTAAAAATCAACAATTACCAATTTTATTTGGAAATGTAAATTGTTGATTGAACGAATTGATGTCATTTGATTTAGTTAATTGTAAATTTAAATGTAAAGTTATTTGATCAAAGAATAACTTTATGATTGTTATTGTTTTATTATTTGTAGAATGTTTAATGGTAGCATTGATAAGTGGGGGTTTACTTTATAAAAACCAATTTTAAATCAAGGAATATACGAATATTGTCTTTAAGAAAATTGCTTTTTTTTTTCATCGTTACTTTCCCTTAATGCTGTACATATAGCGATCGCAATAGATTCTCGTATTTTATTTTCACGGAATGTTCATGTTTTTAGGATCAATAGTATCAAAAAATGATTTTACAGATTGGTTTCTCGGTCTCTATTCTCATTATATGTATGCTCATCACTTTTGTTTATAACGTGTTTATGGAAAAATTTGTTTCAGTGGAAGTGTGACATAAAATGCTTCTCCTTTAATATGTGATAAAATTATTTACCGAATTTAATTGTAGATAAAGGAAATTTGATTATCAAAGTTCCAAAAGTAATTTTTATCTCATATTAAATAAATATAGCGATTAATCAGAATTTTAATAACTTGGTTTGATTTTCAAACCAGGTTATTAAAAGTACACCAACCAACCTAACTCTAGTTTTGTAATTTGGTTTAATTCTAGCAACAGACAAAAGTAGTATGTGATCTTTTGGGTTTCCGCGGTCATTTTCATGAAAAACACTTGGGTTTCCGGGTTGAGACAGCGTCAGTGGTTTGCTAGAAACCGACGTTTCGCCCATATTGCAGGGTCGTTACATCTTTCAAGGTTTTTCAAAATAATATGTTCTTGTGTTGATTAAATTTTGTATAGTCAATGAAATTTTTAAAAAATAAAACAACGAATAAATTTCATTGTTAAGTAAACCAATACCATGCTTTTTCACGCACAAAAGCCGGGATATAATTGAAGAAAATCCCAAACTTTCCAATAATCCTAAAATTGCTGCAGAATTAACTAATACTTTGTACATTACCAAATTAAATTGGTAATTGTTGATTTTTTTTTTATTATTATTATACTCTGTTCAATAAAATGGCAGGTACTATCCATGTAAAGATCAATCTCTATTCCATTAATAAGGGAAGGGAATAGCTAAGTGGTTAGCGAACTGGACTCCCACGCGGAGGACCCGGATTCGAGTCCAGCTGTGCTATCTTTAGATTTTTTTCTTCCTAGAAACCTCTATAGCTCACTATCCGTTGATGGACAGAGTTGTCTGAAACAAGGGAACACTGTCCTGAGGCCGGCAGTGCACTGAGAAGGCTCCGGGCACCAATGACCTTAGATGTTGACGCGCCATAAATTAAAAAAAATATTCCATTAAAAGCAGAAACTATAAAATCCAAACATCAGAGAAAAAAAGTAAACATCCAAAAATTCTCCGATTACTACATACTGTTCTTTTTAAGCTGTCCATAAATTATTCAAAACCTTCCAAAGTAGCAGTTTGTTGTTTTATCTGCGGCAATTTGTCTGTTTACTTCTTATAAATACATCATTGTTCTGTAGCAAGAACTATTTTGATTGTAGAAAAAACCTCTTGAATAATAAACCATGTGAACAAAATTTCTATTACATGAGGCTGTGGAGAGGAGGAGTAAGATTAATTTAGATTTTTTTCTGATATTTCTCAGTTTTTTAATACGTTTAGTTGCTCATGTTGCTTCCATATCTAACTAGTTACTTAGTGGGGTGGACTTGATTATGTCTGACTTGTATAACTAGATCTAACCTTAGAAGTGGTATGTGTACATTAGATATGTGAGAATTGTTGTTTCTATATTGTTAAACTACAATACTATGAATATTAGCTCAGCCAGCTTTCTACTAGAGGTTACAAAAAAAGGATTTTTAACAACCGAGTTAGAAGAGTGTGAGATAGCGAGGGTATAAAGGCTAAAGACGAAGTAATAGAAAAAAATCAGCTTCCCATTACATTTTTCCCAAGATTGCCGGCAATCCTAGTGCAGTTTGTTAGTTTTAATCTTTTTCCTCCTTCATAATTTCTACATTTCTCCCTCCCCCTTTCTCTTTTTTTATGAATTCACTTGTTCTGCGTCATTATAAAAAAAAAAAATGCCTCTCTTTAAGCATGAGCCGAAGGGGAATATATTTGCCATAATAAAATAGTTTCTACTAGAATTCATTCTTGCTTATATGTATATATATTTTTTAAATATTGTATTTCAATTTTTCCAGAATCCAACAAGTGTTTTCTGAATTATATTTGTTTAAGAAATTTACATTGAAATTACCCTCATGATGAGTTAAATATAATTGTGCTCAGTTCTTTTTTCAGTCTCATACATCTACTCATTTAGACACTATGGGACAACAGACGCTAAACTTTCTGATCAGACCGCTTTCAAACCCTATTTAAGAGAAGCCTCATTTTCCTAGAAATTCCGAAGGATGCTTAAAGCACCAAGTGTTGATTAGCTATGACCGGAGAAGTTTTGAGGTATGCTTCGTCTGAGCAAACGTAGGCTGCCTATGCCAATTTCCTCACGGGAATTTGAGATCTGAAGAGGGAATCTGAGGAAGCTGGGAATAGAACGCTATAGCCTCGGCAGATTCAGGCGACTCCAGTATCACTCTTTTTTTAAGGGAATATGCACTGCGACCTGAAAGATCTATTGCGTCCCCTCTCCCGGAGCCTTCTCAGTACATTGTCGGTCTTTAAGCAGTGTTCTCTAGCTACAGACCACACTTGTCCATCACCGGACTGTGAGCTGTAGAGGCTCCTAGGAAGAGGAAACTCCAAGGGCAGCATGCTAGATTCGAATCCGGGATCTGCTAGTCTAGCTTGCTACCACCACTGAGCTAATCCCTTTCCTTCAGTATACCTCTTAATGGTCTGCATTGCTATCATTTAGAAAAGATTCATAAGCCTAGATGATACATCGGCTTTCAGAGGAGGGGTAAATCACCCTTCCTAGAACTTAGGTGAAATTTCTGAAACAGACCTTAGGCGTGCTTTACCTTAGGAGACTCACTATTAGAACTAGTGACAAAATATTTTCAAGATCGCACTGTACTTCTCAAAATACGTCTTGTTTCTTCATAAATGAGTAATATTCATGATCATAATGGTTTATGATTCCATTATTTATTATTACATTAGCGAATTTGCTTGTTGTTAATTTTTGAATTTGTGTGTATTATTTCCACAAAAATGTGGAAAAATAAAATAGTAATGCCTTATTAAAAATGTCTATTCTATAATGCCTCTTCAAGTTTGCACTTTTAGAAATCTCCTGCGTTAATTGCTAATTGGATAAAGCCTGAGATTAGAAAAGATACTTTTAACAGTTTAAGTGCATTAATCTAATTGGCCAAAAGTTATTTAATCACATTAAATAATAAATCATTTTCTCTTCTTCAAAAAGTAGATTTTTAATGTTAAATGTCCTAATAAACTCATATTTGAAAATTTCTTATATCTGCAAACAAGATTGAGAAAATGTATATAATTTTTTTTTCTCCCTATTTAAATAAAGTATTACAGTTTTTATACTCTCAGTTTCGCACTTCTTCAGAATTTCAATTTACATCACTTGCCTTTTCCTACAATTTTACCGATCTTACAAATAAGGATGAGAGAGACAATGCTATTTTTGGTCGCAATGGATTTTGGGTTCACAACTTTATTTCAGCTTAGTTTAGGTGGAAAATTAGGTTTAAGTGTGAACGCATGAATGTTATTCTTATTGACTCTCCCCGCTCAGAGCTTGCCTATGTTATTGTTTGACAAGTTCAGATGAATTGAACAAATTTTAAAAGACATCGCTTCCTTTCTAGATTTTAAACTAATCCTATTTCAAATTTGTCCAAAAAAAGTATTATGAAAGTATTATCGGACCAGATCCGAGACCTTTTCGAAGCTCTAAAAATGTGCTATCTAAACAGAAATCAACTTACATTGAAATAATAATATTCCTCTTTTCTTCTGTTCAGTTAAAACTTTCTTTAATTTTCTATTATTGTGAAATCCCCTTTCTCTTACAGTCATTATCAATTTTCTGGTTCATGCCGATCATGTAATTGTAAATTATGTAATTTCATCTTTTATTTGACATTTTCAGAGAATTACATCATTTATATAATTATTAAATAAACAGTTTTTTATTTTATTTTCAGGAGTGTCAGGGATTGATGGAGGCGAATAGGAAACTACAAGCTGGTGGATCCAGTTTAGATTCTAGTCTTTTGCAAACACAGATTGATACATTGCAATGGCAACTTAAACAGGTTAGTAAACATTTACAGGTTAGCAACATATACAGGTTAGTAAAGTTTTTTTATAATCAAGAACTGAATTAAATTAAAGCAAAATGTCAATATAAACTTTATTTGGTCGATTGATATGGCAGACCTGTTAGGTTTGGTGAGACTCTTTGTATCTCTTTTTGAAGAATCACTCTATTTATCGAAATTACGGTGAATTCTGCGCATAATATTTATTTGGTTTAGCATTAACTTTAAGGCTAACAAAAAACGCAAAAGTTAACATATAACTTGATGGTTTTTTTTTTTTATTTTGTTAAAGTGTGTTGATCATTTGGCAGTTTTCATAACATTTGGTCATTGGCTGTTTAAGGTGTTTTTGCAATTTAAAGACTGATTAAGTTAAGCCAAAGTGCTAATATTTTGACGTTAAATCATGTAAAATTTTGAATAAGTTTTTAAAATTTAACCATTTATAATTTGTTTATAAGGTAGTTTGTATAACTCTTTATAATTTATTAATTTTGCAATTGTTTACAAATAATTGAATGTGTGGATGGGTCAACAGTGCTGGATAACATCTGGTATTTTATCCGTCGTAGCATGCATATTTGTTTTATTCCTGACTTCGGATTTTCATCCATCGTCAGAGTAAATTTATCAATTTCATACATAGAGCACTTCAACGTAATGTTTCTGTTACACTCGACCCTTGTTGGTTTGTAAGTGCGGGAGGTTATAAGGTTATGTGTACTATTTAATGATAAAATGGAATTATTATAAATTATGATTAGACATTAGAGAATAGTGTATAATAAATAGCTTCCTTCAAAACATGCTAATCATAATGCAAAAATATTCTAATGTCTAATCATAATTTATAATAATTCCATTTTATCATTTAACACTCACACATAGTAACATAACCTTATAATCTCCCGCACTTACAAACCGAAACATTATGTTGAACCACTTCCCACTTCGAATCTTACAGAAACATGTTAAAGTGATCTCTTTGCACGAAATTGATAAATTTACTCTGACGAAGTATATATATCCGAAACCGTTCAGGAATGAGCTCAAATACTTCTTCGGGCAGCTGTAAGAGAAAGTAATAAATAACAAATTATAGGAAATATCTTCTGCACACTGAATATATATTGGTACTAGAATATAACGTAGAACTTGAAAATCTTTATAAAATTACAAAATCTGGTGTGAAACACTCACACGACTTTCTCTTACTGCAGCTTACAAGATTGTGATTGACCAATTTTTTCAAACTTATAATTTGACTAAATGTTTGTCTTTAGTTCTATACCAGTGGGAGAATCTGAACTTAATAAAATAATTTTCTTGAGGAAAGCATCCCCCCGCCCAACCAACGTCTTTAAATGAATTTCTAGAAACAAAGTTTCAAACAAATGTGATAGATCTTTATATTTACAGTTAGAGTACAAAATTTAATGAAATTCGTTGGTGTTTATATGAAGAAAACCGCGAAAAGTTCAGTAGAAACGTACTTTGTGTTAACAAATTTTCTTCAAACACGAAATATTGGAAACATATTTAAAAATAACACAATTATAAATTAAATTGAAATGGCACTTTTCTTAATTGAATCATATCTCGTGTAAAAGTAAATGAAACGCACAAAGAAATGAATCAAGGTTTAATTTACTGTTTCGCCAGTTTATTTTAAATAGCTACTAGGAATCGTGGTTGTTTCCGCAGAGATGGAAAGGTCAGCGATAAACAGCACAAAGCAAATCTATGTTATCACACTGTTTGACAAAAAACATTCTGATGATGGGCGAACGCCCGAAACCGGTCGATGACCACAAAAAGAAGCAGGCTATCACGGAAAATAACTCTGATTGCTTCTAGGAAGTTTTTAAGTAGTTTGTAATTAGTTTTTCAAATTTCCTTCGGTTTTACTTGCCATTTTTGATAACTCTCATTACGTGTTCTCTTAGTATTGCGTGAGCATCAGTGTTTCCAATTACAAACTTGCACACTGTAGTTAAAATCTTTTCAGTAAGTTTCCGGTATATTGAATGAGTTGCTATTACTTTTCGATAATCTTTTGTAAGTAATCACTGTCGGAGAATAGTAGAAGTCCATTGAATTTCGCTAAAATTACTTACGTATATACGAATAAAAATGAAGTAGATTAATAGTAAATTTTTACTTTATATGAACATTGACCTAATAGGAAATATAATTTTAATTTTAAAAAAAGTTGCAATCATAATCTCATTAAATTTATTATCGATAAAATTATTGGGTCTAAAAGTTGTTCATAATATGTGTAAATCATAGTAAATCAAATGTGATGATTTGATAGACATGATTGAAGATTATTATTAGTAGCTATACATAATGTAGTACAAGCTAGTCAATTATTTCTATTAAGTGTAATGTTATTTTATAATTCTAAATTGTACAATAATAATAACTGCTTTAATACTTGTATTGTTTATTTATTACAGTTATATTTAAGCTTTTTATCAAAATAATAAAGTTATTCCATTGATAAATTTATTCTATAGCTACTTCAACTATTTAATTAGAAATTTATCACAAAGATCTAACTTAACTATAATTGTATTGTTTCTCTCGCACAGTAACGAGGAAACATCCCCCCCCCCCATCTTGTAGTCAGTACCCCAGCTGGTGCAGAGTTGTTCCTTGCAGAGGGAATAAACACGGCTAGATTAACATTATCTATAACTTTGTGTATTTGGGTGTAGATGTTTTGCCCTGTAATGTTAAAGATATATTTTCGTAATGTAAATAACTTGCTTGGAAATAGGGAGAGACTTCTATAAGGATTGTAGGAAATCTAATTCACCACATATGAGCTTTGTATTGAATACTTTTAATTCCTTCTAAACATTTCTCTAATAGACATTATTATTAAATGTAACAGAGAGAGAGAGAAAGAGTATGGAAATAAGTTATTTACATAAACAGTGTTTGGTTTAAAAAAAAAAAAAACCTGAAGAAGTACAAAGATAACTGTCACGAAGTTCATTAAAAAATTGTAAGTCTAATTTTGCCAAGGGTACCAAGCTTTATCATTATTATATCGTCATCTCTTTTAAGAAAAATTCTATTTCCATGCAAATCGTTTCATTCATTATAGTTACTAAAATCAGGGTGTTTCAGTATTAGAGACGGCCAAACTTCAAAGATGGACTTTTTGGGCCGAAAAAAGTCTTAGACTTTTGCCTGAAAATGTGGATTCTTAGAGAGTTATATGTTAAATGTAATGTAAAACTGTTTTTTCAAATCAAACGAGCAATTGAATACGAGCTATAAAAAAATATAATTTTGTATCCAAATTGTTAACTGTGGAATGAATGGATTTATCTTAGTGAATGAATCTTAAGGGTAAATGACTCCTCGTTGAGTGTGCTCCATGTTTGCCACTTACCAAATTAATCACTGAAAATAAATCCATTCTTTTGATCTGATTGGGTTACAGAATTTAAATTTTACAACTTTTAATTCAGAGTATTTTTTGTAGAAACATAAATGGTTTTTGAAATAATGTGGAAAAAAAAAAAATAGAGATATTTTTTGACATACTTTTATGGAAGAGCAAACCTTTGCTTTCAAAGCCTCTAATAGTCATCTAGACCCTCTCGGATTCGAACCAGTTTAGCTCGCACCAAAGAGAGAGATTATTAGCCATTCGGGGCTAAAGGAACTCTTTTTTTTATATTCTTTTTATAGTAAGAGAAAGTATTGTGATTGTGTGAGATTTTCGAAATCGAGTTTTCACCGAAAATGAAAGACACAAAAAAAATGTTTTTAGCGAATGATGTGTGTGTGTGTTTGTGTTTTAGCACAATTTCTAAAAAACGAAAAGTTGCAGGAAGATCAAACTGGGTATTAGACACGAAGATTTCAGGCAAAATCCATCAACCGGAAGTGGAATTTTATTGAATTTCTTATTTCAATTTTTAGTGATTTTCTCGAAAACGGCGCTAACGATTTTGTTTAAACTTCGTATACTGTATACCGAATGTGCGGTTTTCTGAGAATAGGTTTTTGTTTTTTTTAATTTGCTCGAATGCGGTTACAACGATTTTCTTTAAATCAGCATCAGAGACATTTTCCGTGGTAGCCTGCTTCATTTTGTGGTCATCGACCGGTTTCGGGCGTTCGTCCATCTTCAGGATGCGTTTTCAGACAGTGTGACAACACAGACTTGCAGAGAGCTAATTCAGTTTACATACATTTGGCCGTCTCTCGATTTTCTTTTTAAACTAGTAGTGCTTGCTGCATAGACAGGAACGCTATCACTTTTATTTGAAACATTTTTCTGAAAAAAATTTATTTTACAGAGAACTGTCAGTTAGTTTAAAATTAAATTTACACAAGCTTGCTTAGTTTTGTCATAGAGCGCTCCACATTAGACCGCTCAGGTATACAATTAAAAACCCTACCACTGTTTTTACGTCCAGCCCATTTAAAATACATTGCAATTTTAATGAAAATTTCTTGATTAAATTGTATTAATTAGATAGAGTAAGAGAAAATTGTGTGGTTTCACTCCAGATTTTTTTATATTAGGAAAAAATTTTACCTAATTTCACTGAAATACTGTATGAATCTATAAATGTTCATATTTAAGATGCTCAAGGGTCTTTTAGGCTCATTTTCCCCTTCCAAACTTTTATAGAACCGCTAAGGGATCCAAACTAACTGTTTTAGAACTCGTAGTGGAGTAATCAAGAATTTCAAATTATTTTTTTTTTTATATATGTGGATATGTCTGCAATGAAGGATAACATGTGGTAGTATGTTTATTTTGGTTGCTACTGACCGGTTTCGAATTCTCTTCTATCTTCAGAACAATAAGGTTTATCTTGTTCGTTTAGAGACTGGATTTCAAATTATGTTTCTGTCACGCACTGCATTGGTTGATTCAACATAAAGTTTGAAGTCAACTCTCTTCCCGAACTTGATAGCCTTACTCTGACGATGGAAGAGAATCCGAAACCGGTCAGTAGCACCCAAAATAAAAATGTTACGACGGATAATATCCCATTTATTTATGGTCAAATTGTTTTATAAATAGAAACACGTTAATGTGTATGGCTGCTAAATATAATTCATAAAATTATAGGCTGAATCTAATCGCCAAATGTACCGAGCAGTTATGGAGCAAGTATCGAAGTTTCTGGAAAGGGTACACAAAGCATTGGAAGCAAGTCCTAACAACAAAGGTCCAACTCGAGGAAAATCCAGGTAGATAGTATTTATATATTGGTTTTGAATGATATTCTTTTATTTTATTTAACAAAGGCATGTAACTAAAAATTTCTTTAATTCTTTAATATATATTTTGTATCTTTCTTTTTTTTAGTGTATTTCCTCACAGCCCCTGATTTACAGGATTTTTAGTTAATGAATTAACTCATACAGTTTGACAGTCATGTAATGTTTGTTTTTGTTCAGAGTACCGAGATCTCGAAGTGTCCATACAGTAGTGACATCACAAAGTAGAGCCTCGTCTCCTTCTCCTTCACATCCAGCCAACGTGCATAGGGCAAATAGCATATCGCAGATGCAAGATTCATATTCCACACTTAGGGATTATACTTGGTAAATAATATCTATATAAAAATGTTTTTTTTTTTTTTTCAAAAATGTAAATTAGGTGGTCGGTAAATATATTAAAGAAAAATAAAATCTATTTTCTTTAATCGAATAGTAGTATAGGGATTATAATTGAATGGGATTGTTAGCTTGATCCGTAGTAATGTACGTCACCGGAAGGGAGAATATGACCGCTAGCTTTGTTTATTTAAACGCCCATCATCATCAGGTTAAAAAGATGTACAGGAGGTATAAAGAATAATGATATGGAATATTTAAAAAAAAACTGGTACAGATATTAGAAACCATTAGGACAATGTATCAACTGAAATCCAGTTTATCAAACTAACTGCTAAGCTGGGTGTCGGATGTATCAATGCTTTGAAGAGATCTCACTTGAAGATAGTCGATGAGTGATCAGTCAGAATATTGTTTGCAGAAAAAAAAATTGTCGCAGGTACTTGTAAATCTAGGAACAAAGTAGAAAGTTTTTATTAAGGCCTAGGTTAACGTTTACGACATTTAGAGGGGTGTTGGGTTCCACTTCTTTTTTGGCAAATATTAAATAAAAGGTATGCAATTAATAATGCAATCTTTAACACATTGTAGTTGGTCGACTACTTTTAAACAAGAAGGGATTTCGAGAGGTGTAAAATACGGTTCCTTAGCTACTACAAAATATTATCACATTTAAATTATTTGCTTAATTCCAGGCTCACAGAAAATTTAAAATGTTTTTAATCAGGTAGTATTTTTTGTTTCCATTTTTATTTCTCTTTAATTCTATTATTTATCAAAAAATAATATTTATTATACACAGAAAAAAAAATCCACTCCTGAATATACAAAATAATATTGCTTTGACTAAGCGATTAACTCGCCTTTCGACATGCATATTACAAGGCGGGCTACATGTGTTCACAAATGTACAAATCCACAACTTTCTTCTACAAGCTATGTCACTACTTCACTATAATGATAATATCGTGCATTGCTAGTTACTTACTAGTTTACCAGTTGCACCAGTTTATGATTGAATAGTTCTACATTTCAATAATAAGAGAGCTGTGAAGTTAAAGGAATAAAAACTTTGTTAAAGAAAAACGTTCTACTTTCTTAATATAATTATAATTGTACTCAAGTGTTTTTCAGATTTTTTTTTGTTTTAAATAATAGCTTCCTGAAATGATTTTTAGTCTTTGTTTAAGTCGGCGGCAGAAAATTGTTTTCCTTATTGTACATATTTAATAGATACCTTACACTATATACTCATTGTATGCAAGTGAGTATTCATTTTTTGTAATAATCACAAAGCAATTCCTTTCTTTTTATTTTTTTATAACACTTGTCATATGGAAATTAACTATCTTTAACGAGTACATTGAACCTGTATAGAATATATTATATTCTATATAATAAAAATTGCGAATCCTATGTTATTTTATGGAGTATAACCAGTTCAGATAGATAAATTTATTATAATACATTACATGACTAGAACGAGTAATTTAATATTAACGTAGTTTTTTTTTTTATTCGTATTTACATTAACAATAATTGCATGTTTTGGAACTTCAGACTTAACAAATATCTTAAGTCGCGCTTTATTCAATGGATTTTTAATATTTGGCTGTGCAGCAACACATTTCTGTTTAGAAAATTCGTCGAATAAATAAAACATTCAGCAAAGATAAATATATGTTTCATTTATTTATCAAATTTTATAATTTATTCTTTATTAGAATGCAGTTTCTGCTTTATTTAATATTACTAAGCATTTTAACAATTGGTTCCTTTATTTAACTTATAATTTAGTTAATCTTTTGTCAGTTTTAAATAATGTTTTCATCAACTTTTTTAGGCTTTATGTCATGTTTTGCTTTGCATCTCAGATAGTATAATTTTTTAGTTTTTAGGACCTAAGAACAAATATGCTTATGGCATTAACTTGTAGTTGAAACTTTAAATTATTTCTAATTTACTAAAAACTTGTATTGTTTGAGAAAGTAAATTTCATTAGCAAATTTGAATACTCAAACTAACATTTTTGTAAGTTTGTAAATTTAGTGATGTATTTGCCTAGCAGGCGAGGAAGTAGAACCATGGTTGAAGAAATCTCACCAGAAAGACTTTCACAGGATGCATTTAGACTATTGCGCACCATACAGTCGCTATTGGGTACAAGAGAACCTGATTTAGCCAGAGTATCAGAACAGGCACACCGTAGGGATAGCACTTCTGTTAGTGAATTTCCTTTATTTATTTTTTTTTCATAAATAATTAAATAATAGAATTTGAATAAAGAGAAATATATTATTAACTGTTGGAAAACCCAGCTGCTTTGAAAGACATAACAAATGATCTTAATAAACAGTGCACTTCTATTTTAAACATTACATTTAAGCTTCCTATGCTAGGGTCATTCAGTAAGTAAAGAGTCAAGGTATTGTAGAACTAAGAATTTCTATTTAACAATAACGATACTTAAGTTGGCATCCCTAAACAACTGTTTGACTGTTACATAATCTTTATTACTATCCACTAGAAATCTCCACTTTTCGGAGAACGGCATAAAATATCTGATTTCTCAGGAAGTATGAATCGTTTAGTTGCATGAATTGTACAAATGTGTTGATTGGTGCAAATTGTCCGAAAAAGTGTAATCTGTTTTGTGAGAGACAACCAATTGAGATTTTAGTTCCATTACTTGAATATCATCATCGATCCTCAAGGCTGATGAGTTAAGATAGAAAAAAAATTGTTGAAAAATGTAATGGAAGGGTTGGCATAGTTTATTCCATTATTCATTAACAGTATAAACTATCGTAAAATATGTGCAAGATTTGTTGCAAGGCAGCTAACCGACCATCACAAAGAAACCAGACTTCGTGTTTGCTGGGAACACAGTTTTCTGGAAAGAATAGGCGACATGAGACGAGACTTGGATCGATTAATGTGAACCTGAATCCAAGTGGCAAAGCATATAGTAGTGTAGTGCAAGCACCACCCAGGTTTTTCCAACAAGGGAAAAAATTCATCGGTTGACAGAGTGTTGCTAATGATATTTTAGGATGTGAAAAGGCAATTTTTTTTTTTTTTTTTTTTTTTTTTTTTTTGGAAGGGTATCAATAAGGTCAGTACTATAGAGAAATTCTTGAAATGAACTGAAACCTTCAATCCTGGAAAAGTGACTTGATTTGCAGAGAGAAGATCTGCTCAAAGCTGGCTGCTCGCAATATCAGATTTCTTTTAGTTTGATCAGTCCAAGTGTCATTAACGTGACGCTAAGTTTCATAGCAATGAATTAGAGAAACAAAGAATTTGTTACTGCTTGAACAAAAAACTGTTAAAAAGGTGGGAGAAGTGTGTAAATGTGTGAGTGGATTATGTCGAAAAATAGGTAAATTAGATTCCACATTGAAACTATAAACATTTTGTCTCTTTACTCATTGAAAGAACCTCCTATAGTTGTGCTAACTACACAGATAGAAACGGACCACTTTTATTAGAAACATTTTTTTGAAAAAAATTATTCTGGATTTGTTTGGGGGGGAGGTCTGTGAGTTATGTATAAATGTAAACTACACAAGCTTTGTTGGTTTGGGCAGAGAGCTTTCCGACATAAGTCCGCTCAAGTATACTAATATAACCCTCTACTACCTCTTTTATGGCCATCCCAACTAAACGTGGCCATTTTAAAGGAAATTTGTTAATGAAAAGTCGTGTGAGTGTTTCGCACCAGACTTTTTTTTCTATTTGCAAATATTAATTATATCTTTTTTTTTTTTTTTGTTAATTACGCCACCACTCGTTTCGCCGCTCTTATTTGGGATTTTATCCATCATGTTTTCTAGTACAACAAATTCGTATAGGTAGTTGACTTGCCACACTTGGTGTAATATGTGGCAGAAAATTTATAAGTGGAAGTCAAATCTCAGTACGAACATAACAACCCAGCTCTCTGATGATGGAGGAAAATGGTTAATGTGGATAATCTTCTTGATAAAAAAGAAGTTTTATCTTAAATTTAAATATATTTATTGCATGAATTATTATATAAATAAATTCTTGGTTGTGTTGTTATTGGATACAAATTTATTTCTTCACTACAAAATTTGGAAAAAAGAAAATCCGGTCAAGTTAGTGTTTAATGAGAGATATTATATTTCAGATCATTTTTTTCTTCTCTACTATCGACCCAAAGAATTGCTGAAGATTTTTGCATTTCGTTTGTCGACCCTTCTCAAAGTTTTGTTCGGTACTCCTCTGGGAACCCTGTTATATATAAATTGGTGACATCGAACAATACTGTAATATAATACTAAAATCATCATAGTGCATTGTCATTTAGTGGAGACCTTGAAATTGGTGGAAAGATTTCAAGTTTAAGTTCATAAGTAAAGGCAATAAAATGAAATAATATGATCCCCCCTCCTCCAAGTAAATTGGAATTCAAAAATTTAGTTCTAATTGATTATAGCATCGTTGAATATGTATCAATAAATTTTTATTCTTAGATTTTTATGATGTAAATGACTTCATTCTTTTATGATATATAATACATTTATTGATGTGATGCCTTGTTCCTTCAGTATATATTTGTATAATATCCCCCTAATAGGGGGGTATCGAGCAAGGCATTATTTTTAATTGTACGTACTTTTTTTTAAATTAATGGATAAAATTTCATACAATATTTTTTAATGAATTAGTAATATATTTATTATGAATATTTATATAAATTTTCAATTAAAATTAACTTTTTTCTTATTTTATTTATTTCTTGCGTAAAAAGGACTCAAGGACTCACTGATATTATGTAAGATGATCAAATTATTCTAATTAAATCAAATAGATTGACTTTTTATTTGATATTTGTCATCAGAAAATTACTTGTACACAATAACAGCTTATATTTGAGTATTATGTGCTTTTTGTCTTTTTCAAAATGGCTATTTCAGATCATGTATTAAGTAAGGAATTAAGTAATATGATCCTGGGAAGGACAAGGCTGAACATAAATTGATGTTGAAATATATATTTTATATAAATAACAATTAGAATTTCAAATATTGTCTCTATAATTATTGCTTTTATAGAGATAAAAGGAAGTTTTGTGTAATTGAGTAGCGTAAACTTCCTGGCGATCGAGTGAAAGATATGATACCTGGAAGATAATATTGATAACTTGTTTTAAGTAAATTTAACAATTCATTTCTTAATATTATTTATTTATTTATTTGTTATCACTAGATGGGAAGCTGCAGCTCCCTTGTAGTGCCTGGTGTTGGCGGCTGTGAAACGGCAGAAAGTGATGCCAAAAGTAGTACAGGATCTACAAGTAGTGCAAGTGGTGTAACACCCTCAGGTAGTACCAGTAATGGCACAGGCCTTATCACACCACAGCCATCAGTATCTGGTTCTACAGAAGATGAATCTGGTTTCTCTTCTATGAGTTCATTTCATGAAGTGACCACCAACACTGTTGGCAGTAATGGGACTGGAAATATTAGCAACGGAAGTGGCGGTGGTAGCAACAACATTAGTATAGCAACAACAACAACAGCTGGTAGCAGTAATTGTAACAGTACTGTTGGTAGCGGTGGATCACATCATGAACTGGGTCTGCCGCTTGTATCACCGGAACACCAGACTAGGCACCGACGATGGAGTTCAACACCAGTGGATGCCGGCTATGCACAACCATTGCGAGTTCTCTGGGTCTGACACAAGACTTGACCGGCATGTTGCAACTGATTCCCCGGGGGAAATAATAATAATTGTTCAATTTAGAATTTGTGGCTCTATCTAACATTATTACTGCTCCGCCGTCCATTTTTATAACTACTACACTAATATCTTTGGACTCTTTTTTTTTCTGTTTGTCAAAGGGGATTATAAATCTTATTTTATAATTTTTAAAACAAGAAAACTTCATATTTCCCACATTCTCAAAAATTGTTATTGAATATAAAGATTTTTAAAAGTAGTTTGGCTCAAAAACATATGTAAATCTTGAGAGTAAGATAAGTCTATAGTGGACAAAATCTCTTTTTTTTTTAAATAAGTTTTAGTATTAACAATTTGTAAACATATTACCTAAAAGAAGAGAATGTGGAAATTTGTTGTTATAAGGTTTTTACAGCTTTTCATCTAATTCTAGGGTAAATTTGCTGCTGCCTATTGGTTCATTTGAATGGAAATCTCATCACTTCTGTGTTATTAAAATATTCTGATACTATTCAATTTTATGTGTTCACAGATGATTAAACTATTGAGACTTTTTTCCTCAAACATTTATGTAAATTTACTAAACAGTATCCTAAAAGAAATGCATTAAAGTTTTAATCAAGTCTGTTACAGTGATTAAAGCTCTGTATGTTTTGAGCTGTTATATTTACGAAAAAATTTGTATTCTCATCAGCATCAATGTCACTTTCAAAAAAGAATTCACTTAATGCTGAAGTTTATCTTGGATTTAAGTACGCTAGACTAAATTCGACCCCTTTTACTAAAACGATGATGCATTAAAAGATTCCACAACCCCGCCTCTCTGTTTATTATTATTTATTTATAATATATTTACTTATTTTTCTAGCTGCTTATAGAGTATTTTTTTTTCTATTACATTATTTCCTGAATCAAGTTCTTTTTGGAGAAATTGAAAAAGGAAAGATTGGTAATAATTTACCAAATCTAGTAATACTGTATCTTCCACATCATAAAAGGAAAGCTACAATTTACTTTAACGGTGTCTGGCCATTATTCAAAAAAAAGTTATTGTGCTATTATTAAGATGCTAAGCATACTCGCATTTAATAGTGCAATATTGTATGTATGTCTACGTTTCATAGTAGCCCACTATAACATTCCTTCTTTCACAAAGAAGAGCTGTTTTGCCCTTCAGGGCAGAACACATTACCCCCAAGTATTCATAACCCTTATCCTGCCCCACCGCCACCTCACCCCCACTACACCAGTGCTGCATGCGGAATGAGCCATAATTTCATTTAACAAAGATATGGCCATCTTGTTACTTACCTACAGCATCCATGGTCTATGCTACAGCCACAAGTAGTAAGCTGGCCCACAAACTTCAACCGGTACAAACAAGCTGACTGACGCTAGTTCTACGGAAAATAATAAAGATGCCTACGGCTACTTAAAGTTGTTAGTAATTACTCATGTGTAAATTATAAACGGTTTACAATATATTCTTGTTCTAATTTGAAAAAATACTAGAAGGTTGCTTACTTAATTTTTAAATCAGAAAGTCTCCAAGAAACGAGGAAGAAATATAAAAATAGTTAGGTTATTTTTTCCAACCCACCGAAAAGCGATAAAAAAAACAAAATAATAAAGGGAATTGAACAAAGTATCAGAATATTTTGATTTTATAAAATGGTGCAGTAATTTCTTTTTTCATTTGATTTTTATTAATAGTAGGGCTATCATTATTTTAATTTTCTTTTTCTAAAAACTAATCATTCATTTTGTACGTACTCTGTGGGATATCTTTTGGAGCATGTGTCAGGGATTCCTTAATTTTTTGTTTGTTTTTTTTTTTAATGTCTTATTAACCAAAATGTTTAGGATTAAAAAAAAAGAAAAGATACACTAAGGCCATAATACGCTTTATGTTTAAAAACATGATGTAGTATAATTATTAATGTTTACTTAATGGTTATTTTATAGGAAATAATAATAATAATAATAATAATTAAAGCCAGTAATGAAAGAATTATCATCTCATTGTCATTTACCATTATCAGCTTATAAAACAAATATGGTCGCCATCAGGAGAGAGAGCTTTTATTAACAATAAATTATTTTCCAATTATAAAGCAATTAAATATCAATTTAATAATAACTTCTTTTTTTTTTTCATGTTTTCTGTACAGTAAGCATGATATATGTATCTCTTTTTAGTTTAATGTTTATTTTATATATCTCTCTAAATATATAAATAATTCAGTTATGTATCGAATGAAAGTTAACATGCATTAGTTTGTTTTTATGAAAAATAATTTATTTTAGATTTAGCTGGCCGAAATTATACAATTTGGTTTATAACGTACATTAATGGCCACGTAATATTTTATATATCTCAAGATAAATCTAAAATCAAAAGTAGTGGATATATGTTGATGGTAATCGTAAAAACAGCTTATGCTTTCATTGGTCCTTATTTATTGGTTTCATTACGCCTAATTTCTGCAAATAAATTATTGAGCTATACACAACGCATACAAAGAACAATAATACAATTTCTAATTTCAATTAAATTCAACAATTTAGTACTTAGAGCAAAATTATTTAGCTCAAATCAGCCGACAGAGCTGAGGCCTCTTCTTAAAGAAGATAATCGAGAACATCTCTTTGTAAATTAAATTAACCCATTTTTCCAAGAAATAGGAACTTTTTAAACAAAAGTAAACAATTCCGAAAAATAATAAAGAAAATTTTCAACTTTCAAAATCAACAAAACAAAATTTTATTATCAACGCTATTACTTTTTTTTTTAAATTTAAGGCGCGTCAACATCTGTGGTCATTGGCGACCGGGAGCCTTCTCATTGCACTGCCGGCCTCCGGACGACATTACATTATTTTGTTATTAATTTTATTTATGTTTTTTTTTTTTTTTTACGCTGGGAGTTGTCATAACTTTCACCTATTTATCTTTTTCCCTTTTTTCGGTTTCTTGCATACTTCATCCAATTCACCATGCTACACAGTCTTTTAAATTCCGTATCTATTCGCATATTGTATGATTCTAGATTTTTGTTAATCAGTAATCCAGTATCTCTTTCTCCTTTTGTCAATCCATTATAGTACAATAGATTGCCGCTTCTTAATTGTATACTTCTCATTGCCATCTTGTCTCCGGTAATTCCACCAAATGCCAATTTAGTTTTTCCATTTCTTTTTTTAACATTAGGATTTTTCCGTTTGTATTCAGTGTGTTACAGATTTAAGTCTAGATACCTAATTTTATAGTTGGTGCCATTTTTTTATTAACTACTTGCTAATTCTTATTTTTTTTTTTTAGGTTAGTATTTGTTTGTGCTGTTTTTTCCACGTTACACTTGTCAGGAAAATGATCTAAGCTACTGGCTCTGTTGAGAGTGATGTCTGAACTCTTTCCATTCTTCAACTTTTCTTCTTCACTTCTTTGTCTTTTCACATTTCTGCTTTCTCGATTTTTTATCTGCTCCAGAGAAAATAAATTCCTATTCACCAACAATTTGTCATATTTAATTAAGATTTTTTTGCCACCTACTTTCAGAGACAGTGCAAATAGATATATATAGCTGTCCCCATATTTCTTTTCCTTTTGAGTATTTTATTTCTAAGACTAGTTGAATTAAATTTCACCAGCATTGGTCCCTTTTTTTTGTTTGCAGAGAGAGTAAATATATGATCAACATTGTACTCATTGCGGTTTAAATTTAATATTTTAAGTATTCCCAGTATTTGTTCTAAAAGAAAAGCGTCATTTCCATCTTTTAAGCCGAACACACACCATGTGTATATATATATATATATATACACTCCTTCTGATTTTTGCCTCCCTCGTATTGTTTTCTTCTAAATCTTTTTTAATTTAAATTCAGTTCACTTTTTGTGTTATTTCTAGTATAAAGTTCTCATTGATTTTATTAATTTTCATTTTCAATACATCCAGTTTTCCTAGTTCATCTAAAATTAAATCAATTCTTTCTTCCATTGTCTTTGAATAAAAAAACCATAAACGCAAGGAAATATATGAACTTGTCAAAACAGATTTAACTTTTAATTTATGCAAATATTTGCCTGATTTTTATTAAATACGATTTTATTATAAATTTTATTTTATTTAAAAAAATAAAAGAAAGATGAAGTCAGCAAATAACAAATTTGTACTGCAAATATTATGTAGTTATATTGGAATGTCAGAGTGACAAGGATCGAGATACTTCTTCTGCCACCATGTTACTATACTATCAATTGATAAAAGTCTTGTTATTCAGAGACATTCATATTTTATATGTATGGTTTCTAGTGTTTAAGTATGGAGGTACTTCTGTTAAAACTCCTCTTCTCGTCAATTCACTTTATGAAATAGTAATATAATTTCATTGCTCTTTTGTTTAAGTATCAGAGAACATTTAATTTTTTATTGGACTTCCATTAGATACATTTGTTTTAGATTCAGATCTATACTGGAAATTTAATCGAAAAATAAGATTTCCATTTTTTTTTTTTTTTATCTGCTCAAACTCCATTTTCTAGTTTGATCTTCACTAGTCTATGATTGCCCTCAGAAATTTTTTCAGTGGCCTTCACCTTCTTCACATATATTCCTAATTTTTAACCCCTCTAAATATTTCAATCGAATTTAATTTTCCATACTCCATGATCGGAGCAAAGCATCGTCGAAAAACAGTGCTAGCAGGTTTTTTTTTGTTTTCTTCATTCAAACAAATCTACAAAAACCATTAAAAACTAAATAATGCTCAGAGTATTTTATTTACTTATGCCTGTTAATTTATGTTCGATACTCTACAATTTTTTTTTTCTAAATTGTTAGTAATATATAGTATGTATTTGTTTATTATTAAAAGTAAACAACAAGTAATCACTTTCAACCTTTGAAAATTTAAATGTAAATAAAAGTGTAAATAATAGTTTGTTAGAGACAATATTTAGCTATTTTATGCTTTAATTTTTTAATATAATATTTTTGTTAGGTCATTAAAATTTATCATTTCTTTTTTTTAAGTTTTCAATTTTTTTTTTTTCTCTATATAAACTAGAGAATTTTAATTTTCCAAATTTCTCAGAGGTTTTCATTTAATTTTTACAATTCATTACATACTAGTTTTTTTTTGTTTTAATTTATTTAAACAATAAATTAATCATTTCAACATTTTTTATTTCAAAATTCCAATTAAAAATTCAATGTTTCAGCGCAGCCGAGAAAGAAGAGAGGCGCCAAAATATACCTTGCAAGATTTACCAAATCTTTGTTAGGCTAGGCAAAATACAATTCCAATTTTTTTTTCTCCCCCCCCCCCTTAAATTCCTTGTTTCAAACATGAATTTTTACATTTTTGGACTTTATAGTTTAGATGGCACTTGTAAATAAATATTTTTTAATTTTTACCTTGTTATTTGTAGAATCTTTTTTTTTTTTAAATATATATTTTAGTGAAAATACTTGTCTTTCTTAAGACTATATAATTTGTCTCATCAGTTTTTGTTTTTTATTTTTAATTAAATAATATTTTGTTTGTTGTAAATTATTTTTTTCTTATTTTTGTGATTAGGTACTTTGATAAAGTACCACCTAACAATTATTGTAAATGAATCACTCCACCTATTTCACACAGATTTGCACAATTTAATGCTTTTATAATCTTCTTCTTTATTAACTTATGCTATCTCTTAATAATTAATAGAAATAATAATAATAATAATAATATTGTATCCTAATTGTTTGTAAATAACTTTCTAATAATTCTGTACTTTATTTTTTTGTTTCCTTTATTTTTAATTTTTGTTTTTGACTTTGTTTGTGTCCTCATATAAATCAATCAAAAAAAAAAAAAGAAAAAAAAATTGGGAAAAAAATAAAAATTAAAACAAAATAGTTATAAAATAGTGTTGTATCATTTTATAATTACAAACTTCCTCCGCCTATTTGGTCTTCATTGTATTATTATAAACTGCTGGACAAAAGTATTGCATTAAATTTCAAAATATAATTTGAAGTATAAAGGTATTTTCGTTTTTTTTTTTTTTTATAGATTCATGTTGTTGAACTCTAATCTAAAGGAAAAAAAGAACAACTACCAAAAATTTAAGAAAAACCTGGTTGTATAACACAATAAAAAATAAAGCTAAAAAAAAACAAAAAATCTGTAAAATTCAAAATTAAAATCCTTTTTATTTATTATCACTTCTTCATTTTTTTTTCAACAGTATTTAATGATACCTCCTCTTGCTCTCATAACTGCAGCAAGCTTCCTTGGCGTTGAAGAGATTAGATTTTGGATAACCTATTGAGAAATTTCATTCCATTCTTCAATAACTGCTGTCCGTAGCTCCCTCAGAGTGCTACGGGCAATCAGACGAAGTCTGAGCCGTCTTCCAATTGTGTCCCAAAGGTATTCTATTGGATTTAGGTCTGGACTTCTCGGTGGGGAAACCAAACGTCGAATCCCAACATCCTATAGATACTCAAGGACAATTCGGGCAGTGTGACATCTGGCATTGTCCTGCATTAATAAAAAAATCTATCACCGACTCTTTCAGAAATTGGCACAACATATCGCTGAAGAACCTCTTCAAGGTACTGCCGGGCATTTTAGCGTCCCATTTTCCACGATATGTAAGTCTGTACGTCCGCCAAAACTTATGCCTCCTCAAATCATAACACCGCCACCACCAAAAGTCACTCTTGGAGAAATTTTAGCCTCTGCATATCTCTCTCCTTGCCGCCTCCAAACTCTCTCATCCTTCCATCTGGAGAATGTACGGTGAATCTCGGCTAATCTGTGAATAAAACACGTCCAATTCCAGTTGGTGAATAAACAAGTCTCCAATTCTCTGTTGTCCAATTGACATGTTCTCGTGAATATTGCAGTCTGGCGAATTCTGTGAGAAGAGGGCCAGTAGCGGGTATCCTGGAAGCCAAGTTTGCTTCATTTAACATTCTTCTGAATGCCCTACTTGAAATATGGACATCAGCGATCAAGTGACGTAATTGATTGCTAGTGACGAACCTGTTCCTTCGGATGAATAAATCTCTCGTCTGTCCAGTTGTACTTCTGGGAGTATCTCCCAGTCTCCCTGTAGCGCATTCTTGAAACAGTGTCTCTGAGCAGTAATTGACTGCTGAACTCCTTCTTCATGCAATGTTACCACACGAACTGCTATTTCTTCAGAATAATTTCCTTTAAAAGACATTTAATGTTTTAAAAAATTAAAACATTCTTTAAAAAAAACTGATAACAAAAACACTAAAGAAAACTTTGTAAGAAGCAATGAAATAGCCTACTGGGATGATTTGTGTTTACAAGGTATGAACGGATTATTCGTTGTAAATACATAAACAAATTAGTTTTATCTTGTTCTCCATTGGGTCAGAGATTATTTAAAATGAATCCATAAAAAAACAAAAGAAAAGCAAATATATTATCATGAAAGAAAACATTTTGAAATTTTATGCAATACTTTTGTCCAGAGTTTATATTGTGAAGAAGATAACACATAAGATTCTGGGACTAAGTACAAAAATTATGATCACCACGACTATAATGTTGGAGAATTGTCTCGATGGTTCTATTCATTCAATCAATATGCAAAGTAGATATTAGAATTTAAGAAGCAATGTAGTGGTGATAAATCATTCATTAATTTAGTCCCACGTTCTCAGCAGAGAACTGAAAATACATATTAAGTGTATCGTACATATGAATAATAATTATATACCATGTTTAATACAAAAGGAAAATAAAAAAGTGATACAGAATATTGTAGGGCTACCTCAATATGCTGCTTACAGGAATATGCTGTTTCATAAACAAATTTAATCTTTACTTGAGAATCAATTAAAATATTTTTCTCTAGGAAAGACACCATGATTAGAAGATACAAATTTGCAGATTGACAGAAAAAAAAATATATCCCATCTTAAAAAGATAGATACCAAAACAGCGCCCGCTCTGGCGGTTACATCGCCCGGGTCAAAAAGACAAATTGCCGCCCCTTAAGAATATATACACTACCGATCACAAATTTGGGATCAGTTAAAAAATAGGGCCTTGAACTACTTCACTATAGTCAATCGAGTCCAATTTTGCTCTTAAATCTGCCACGACAAGTCCCCGAATAGTTTCATTCGCTAGAAATTGAATGACGGCAAGTGAAAACCAATATTTCTAATGAATCTATAAGATTCTGGCTGAAGATTTTATCGATGTAAAGCAGCTCAGCTCTGAAGATATGCTATAGAAGACTTGTGAAGCTTTTGGATGTTTCTGACATTCCTTTTAACTGGATGGCTCTTATGAGAGAAATGCTTTATTCTACAGGAGCGCAGGACATCTGGGAGGCGCAGCGTGCGGTCGTGGTCTCTAATAACTTCCAAAATCTTTCTCTTAACTGATGTCAATAAAGTACTCAATTCTTCATATAACATCCACTATAGATTGATATGTCCCTTGGCTAATGGTAGTTCATATGTAAATATTAGGTGCAATATCATTAAAAGCAGATTGATAGCTCAAATTAGAGTAGCGTGATCGTCACCCCAGCATTTTTTATAACGGAATACCCCATTTATTTGATCCTGAAAGAGTTGCTTTTCTTGTGCGGAGGGCAAAAATGATAATATTATGCACTTTTTTTTGGAATGCCCTTATTATAAATGTTTGAGAAGGAGGTTGTTAAACCACTTATTTTATTTTATCTCTGAGGCTTTGGAGGAAAGGTATACTCGTACATAGGTTTGTAAACATATTATTTAATACCTACGAGGAGATCCCTCAAACTCCTTGCCTAAAATAATTTGTATAAATGAATAGAGTCTATTTAAATCATTGTTACTATCTACTTTATTAATCAAGTATTTAATATTATTTTATTACTTTGGAGATTAAGCTGTAATGTTTGTAATGTTTCTTCTTGTAATGTTTGTATTTTTTGTCCAGCTTTCAGCAGAGGTTATGGTATAGAAATGTATGGTTTCTTTAGGAAATAAATAAATAAATATTGAATGAAATTTCTCAAGAAATGTTTCCAGCAATTGGACCAGCCATTTCAAGAGATTTTGAAGCTGCTTTCAAAAATATATCAAATACAACATTCAATCAAATACCAACAAATGAAATCAGCCCGTAAATTTTATTGACAAGATTTAGATAAAAATTCTTGAACTATATGTTGGTAGTTACATGTAAATGCTTATAAAAATAATGAATATATGGGAAGGACTATTTGAAACTATCCTTCAATAGTCTTAAATTTCTCATTTTAACATTGTATCTGAGTTATTACATACTATAATATTAATATTCGCAGCCCTCTATAGCTTCTAGCTGTAAAACAAATGTAAAAAATCTGAACCCTCACCTGAAAAAGAAAGGAGGGAAAAATATCATATCAAGCATTATTCCAGAAAAATAGCTTGCGCAGGAAATATAATGTAGAAAAGAGATAAATAAATATTTGAATTTTATTATAAAATATTAATATAATTAATATATTCATTTATTTCTAGTTTAAAACTTAAGTGTACACTTTCTTTTTTTCAATTATAATGTACATCTAAGTAATTTTTTCAGTTTTTGTGATTTTCTCCATAAAAACACCGACGAATTTTATTAAATTTGGTATACTAACTATAAAGTTTGTCGATTACTTTTGAAAACTGGAGTAAGAGAAACTTATGTGAGTGTTTCACACCGGATTTTTTGTTTTCTAATTAATAAAGTAACTAATTAAAATTAGTATATTTGTAGTTATAAACATGGCCACCAGATAGCAACACCTACTGAGAAATCAATTTTATTTATGGTTGTATAGTTTGTCACTAGGTGTCACTACTTCCAAAGATTTTTTGGGAGTCCATTACGCTAACCACTTCCCGTCCCTTCGTATTTTGAACAATTGAAACATTTTTTACATCACAGGATGGCGCTGTGATCGGGTGGCAAATTTTGGAACTACAATGCTATATATCTAGAAGCTTATGCTTTCTAGCGGCAACTATTTGAACTACTACAAATTCTAGATTAAGTAAGTGCTGTTACCTGGCTGCTAATTCAAAAACGTTAATTTTATTCGTTTATTTTTCTTTTTTTATTTTAACTAAAACGTAAAATTTGCATTTTTTTGTTTGTTTCATAAGAATAGACCTAATTTTTTAGTATAATGTTTTCTAATTAATAAAGTAACTAATAAATATTAGTATATTTTAGTTATAAACATGGCCACACGTTAACAACACCTACTGAGAAATCAATTTTATTTATGGTTATATAGTTTGTCACTAGGTGTCACTACTTCCAAAGATTTTTTGGGAATTCATTACGCTAACCACTTCCTGTACCTTCCCAAAGATGCATTTTAAACTAGTGACAAATGTTTTCATCACAGGATGGCGCTGTGATCGGGTGGCAAATTTTGGAACTACAATTCTTTATAACTAAGATGCTTATGCTTTCTAGCGGCAATTATTTGAACTACTACAAATTCTAGATTAAGTAAGTGCTGTTACCTGGCGGATAATTCAGAAACGTTAATTTTATTCGTTTATTTTTCTTTTTTTATTTTAACTAAAATGTAAAATTTGTATTTTTTTGTTTGTTTCATAAGAATAGTCCTAATTTTTTAGTATAATGTTTTCTAATTAATAAAGTAACTAATAAAATTAGTATATTTTAGTTATAAACATGGCCACACGTTAACAACACCTACTGAATTTTTTGGGAATTCATTACGCTAACCACTTCCTGTACCTTCCCAAAGATGCATTTTAAACTAGTGACAAATGTTTTCATCATAGGATGGCGCTGTGATCGGGTGGCAAATTTTGGAACTACAATTCTTCATAACTAAGATGCGTATGCTTTCTAGCGGCAATTATTTGAACTACTACAAATTCTAGATTAAGTAAGTGCTGTTACCTGGCGGATAATTCAGAAACGTTAATTTTATTCGTTTATTTTTCTTTTTTTATTTCAACTAAAATGTAAAATTTGTATTTTTTTGTTTGTTTTATAAGAATAGTCCAAATTTTTTAGTATAAACTTCACCTATAACAATTACATTCTTAAAGCAGTTAGAAAAAAAAAAAATTTATATTTTTCCTCAGCTCTATCTTTTTTGTCTTTTATTAATTATTCAATTATTTGTTATTTGCTAACTGTGACTCTAAAATTTATTTTCTCTCTTATTAAGTTACATGTATTTATTATATTTAATACCGATTAAAATATTCTTCCAAATAATTTTGAAGGGTGTTCTATCCTGAGATAAATTGCTACAGGATTGATAGAAAGCTTGCTATATCATACAATGCAATCTTATCTTATCTAATCTTATCTTATCTTAGGTAAACAGTATAATCCTCACCTCTATTATTTATCTGTAATACATGACCACTAACCGTTTTTTTTGCAAATGAATCATATAATAAACCAGATTTCTTTTTCCTAAACCGCGGCAGTAGACTAAATGAATTTAGGGATGTCAAATCTAGACTATGAGGGAAACTGCAGACTTTGTCAACAAAGCATCATTTTGATTAGGAACATAATTTTTTTCTTGTCAACCTGTATTTGAATCTTACTTTTCCCATTATTTGTTTGTCTCAAAAGTTTTATTTTCGGGATTTCATCACTCCTCAGTTATTTTAGTGGCACTTTAGAGAAAAGCATTTTGCTATTGTTCCTTCAGAAAAATGTGGCAAATAAAAGTGATAAGAATTTATATGTATAATAATGATAATAATAATAGTACTTTTATTCTCAAATATTTACAAAATAACAAAAGTAAACAAGCACTGTACAGCATGGAAAAATCCGTGTGTTGGAATTTATATGTATAGATAGTATTCATCGTTTAAAGAAAATCGTTGCAGCCAATTTCGAGAAAATCACGTAAAAGTGAAAAAATAAACATTCAGTAAATTCGCAATGTCGGTTGGATTTTGCCGTCTGTGCAATCCAAACAGTAAATTCTGATTAAGAGGGCGAAGCTGAGGGATGTCATACCCAGGGGATCCGATATAGACCTCTCAATGAAGGTAGCATTGGAATGAGGCGTGGCCCTCTCCCATCCAATCTAACATAATATACACTTTGCCCTTTGAGAAACAATTTACCTCTTGGATTTGTTAGTCATTTACAGAGAATAATTTCTTTCAAATTATTGATTCTGCTTATAGATTAGGACTTTGTATTGTTTGTCAACAAATAATTATTTATTTACTTTTTATTCTATTTTTTTTAATTGGGATTAGTTCACTCCTTGAGCTTCATTGTTTACGAGTATATCTTTTTGCGTTTACGAGTGAATCTTTACGTTTACGAGTACATCTTATTGCAACGTTGATTTTTCATCTTTTGAATTAACACAAAATGGGCAAAGTTAAAGAACTGAGTGTTGTAACCGGAGGAGCCATTTGAACTTTACATAAAATAGGGAAGTCAGAACGAAAAATAACGGCTGAACTTAAAATTTCAAAAATGTGTGCACCGTGCTATCAAACGGTTTAAAAAATATGGTCATCATGATTTACACCGCTCCGGGAGACCAAAATCACCAACCACAGGTGAGGATAAATTCATTATTTTATGAAGTAAAAGAAACAGACAACTCACAGCTCCAAAAATCAGAAGAGAAGTTATTAAAACAAGTTTAAGGCCAATTTTTGTCTCAACTGTTCAAAGACTTGTCGTTAATCTTGAATATAATAATTTAAAACCTGATATTTTGATTGGAGGTGGCAGGCAGGCTAGATTTTTATTATCTGAATTATTTTGGCATTCTGTATTGTTTGTACTGGTATCCATGGTAACGTTTTTTTTTTTTTTGTTTTTTTTTTTTTTTTTTTTTTATTAAGGCGTCTCAACATCTGTGGTCATTTGCGCCCGGAGCCTTCTCAGTGCACTGCCGGCCTCCGGACAGTGTTCTCCCGTTACAGGGGCTCCTCTAGGAAGAGAACATCTAAGGTAGCACGGCTGGATTCGAACCCGTGATCTCCGCGTTACTAGTCCAGCGCGCTACCACTGAGCTAATCCCTTCCCTGGTAACGTTGTTGTTTTGGTTCATGAAGTGTGGTGTTGTCTTGGCCATCTGTATATTTATATTTGTACTTGATTTGGAGTTCTTTTGCTTCTTTTAGCTTGCTCCCAGTTTCTGGAGAATGATTCTAGGTTTCTATTTCTTGCTCCATCTTAGTCAGATGTGAACTGTAATTATGAGCTTTGGAAAGTACCCGTGGGATGCTCATTTTGTGGAATACTTCCAATTATAAATTATAATTACTTACTTTACATTTTAGGTCCTCGCATTTAAAATAAGCATACAATTTTTTTTTTTTTGTAATGTTTTCAAAAACCCACTCGGAAAGTCACCCAAATACAAAAAAATCAGTAACAATCACCATTTAACACTCAGCTGATTCATATTTGAACTTGAGTATAAAATTACTACTTAAGCTTATCAAATTTCTTGAATTGTAATAGATATTCCAAGAAACTAAGTATTAACAAATTAGCCATCTATCAAACTATAATATTAATTGAAACATCTTATTTTAGGTGAACTAAAACATACATAAAAATGTTTTTTAGCTGTTAAGACTTCATAGTTATAGGTCTTCAATGTTTAAACAATGTGAATCATTTTGTCATGTTTTTCCCACAGTCTCGCCAGATCTTCCTTATCTTTCGGCAAATTCACTTTATTTTTCTGGTAATATTTTTTTAGTAAATTCTAGACTATTTGAAATTCCTAATTTTAACAAGTGAGTATTATTAACTCGCATGAGAATGAACTTATTTTTCCCGACGACTGAGATTTTATTCAAGAATTCTGTGAATAAACATGAATGTCAAATTCAAGACTGAGAAAAATCTCAGAATAATATGAGTCTGGTAGTGGCATGTTCACATTTGTGTTAGTCTTCAACGTGGCTATGTTGATGAATGTCGTAAAATTAAACAGTACAATGAACGAAGAAATGCATCAAACTATAAAGAGCTTCTTCGTTTTGATGATGAAAGTATTCATTTTTTGGCCAGGCGAATCTCGCCAGAAGACAGGAAACTCGAGGTGGTGCTTCACGCTAGAGAAAAAAATGGAAATATTCCTACGTTTTGTAGGGGATCCACGGTTCCAGAGCACTTTTTTCAATAACTATACTGTTAGTTGGCGCAGAATTTTGCTCAACTTCTGGGTGTAGAATACCTTCAGTGATTCTTCATGACTGACACATATATAATGCCACATATATATAAAACCACAAGTGTGAGTGTAACAGAAAGATTGCGTTGAAGTGAACTGTTATATGAATTTGGTGGCGATGGATGAAATCCGAAACCGGTCAGGAATAAAAGGATTATGCATGCTACAACGGATAAAATACCAGATGTTATTATCCAGCATTTTGCGGACCCATCCACATATTCACAACTTATTTAATGCTTCTCAGTCAATAACGCCCATTTACAGCAAAATACTCTTTAGCATCGTTTCCCGCGCTTGTTTCTTGCCTTAATAACACCAGGTACCTTCCATGACAATTTTGTTCTCGGATATTAATTTTTATAAACAAATTTTTTCTCCGAATGAAATTGCTCTTCTTCACTGGGCGACTTATTGGTAGTCTACGCGCGAGCGGCGCAAGTGAACACAAGGAGTACAATAAACAACTAAAGATCGTCGCAGCAGGTTTTCTGTCACTTGCCTATCCAAGCACGAAAATATGAGTATTCTTAAATTTCAAAAAGTAAGTAAATTCTCAATGAGCAAATGCTTAAGGTTTTCCGGAATTCTCAATGTGATGAGTATTACCATCTGAGTCTGATTCTCATTATTATTCACTTGGCCTATTATTTATTACAATAGTTATCATTACATTGTTGTCAAACATTATTTTGAATGGGAAAGCTGGTAGGTATCCCACCTAGATGGGCTCAATCGTTTAGTATTCCAGAAATAATGATTTGCGACAACATTCCAGTCGTGTCATCTGACTTGAATGAGTTTCAGAGGCTTATTGTTTGACATTGTTACCAGAAGCCCTAATTATGACCAATCTAATGCTTTTGCGGAAAGAGGAGTGGGGATAGTGAAAAGTATTTTAAAGAAGACTTCTGAAAACAAAAGTGATTTATTCTTGGCTTTGTTGGAGTACAGAAACATGCCATTAAAATCCTTGAAACTGTCGCCCTCTCAACTGCTGATGAACAGGATTACAGGACAAGACTACCTTCGACAATGGGCAGCTTGATGCCTAAGATTAACGCAGGCGTCCCAGAAAAGCTTAAGGCAAAACAATTCGTGACTTATTACTACAAAAGAAGTGCCAAAGAATTATAAGAATTAAGTCCTGGATGCGCAGTATTTATAGAATACTCTAATGAAGGAAAGTGGCATTCGGGAGAGATATTACAAAACTATGGTGCAGCGCTAAGGTCTTATATCATCAAAGACCATAAGACGGGTCGAATAGTTAGAAGAAACAGGAAACAGTTAAGGAAAGGAAGATATAGTCGAGAAGAGGAACCGAAACCACCAATATCAAGAAGTCATTCTTAAAGACCCTAATTTCTGAAATGTAAAACAGAAATATAGTAACCCATGTTTTACATTTCATATGTTATTATATACATGTTATTACAGGCATGTTATTATATACATGTTACATATATATATCTTGAGTAAAATAAACATGTTCAAAATCTTCACCATTATCCTTCAGTCAATCAAAAACCACGCCATGGCCGACAACACTAGATCCTAATAGCCCCATATTGCAATAATGTTGAGGTTTGTGTGCTGTCTACACGGTCATTATTTTACTGATATCCTCTAATGTCTCACGCTGCCTAACGCTATAAAATTAGAATTTGTATCTTCTTAGCGGGATGCCTTCGTTGTTAGATCATCATATTGCAGACATAATATTGTTGTCCCTCATAAACACATCTACGACGGTCATTCAATAAGTAATGAGACAGATCGCTGTAGCTCAGAAACGGTTTCTTTAATCAATACAATAGTTTCAGTGCGTCAAGTTGGCATCCTGGTACTTAGTTTCTCATCAGCTGTTCGAGTGTATCTGGTAGGCGTAACCTCAAATGTAATCAGTTAACAATGGCGAGTCCGCTCGAGCATTGCACCTCAGTGACGCTCAGTGATTAGACTTTTAGTTGCAGAGGGTATCAAAGGTAGTGAAATCCACGAAAGAATGTTGAAAGTGTACGGGAATAATTGTTTGAAGCGTTCGAACGTTGACAAATGGGTAGAACAGTTTAAAAGTGGCCGTGTTAAGAGTTTGTGACGAGTAACGAAGTGGATGTCCGGTTGAAGTTGCAACTTCCTCTCTCGAATCTCGCATTAACGAGTTAATTCAGGACAACAGGATATTAATGTTGAACTGATAGCTGAAGAAGTGCACGCGAGTGTTGGAACATTATTCAGAATAAGCTGCAGTACAAGAGAACTTGTGCGAGATGGGTTCCAAGACAACTAACGGACGCCCACAAAGAAACCAGGTTTCAAATCAGACAACAGTTGAAAGAACGATGTTTAATTGAAAACGTTTTTCGGTAGAATTGTAACATGTGATGAAACACCGCAGTTGACCTTTTGAGCCGCAGTCTAAGCGTCAAAACCTTGAGTGGAAGCATACCGGGTTCCTCCACTAGAAAAAAATTCAAGATCCAACCGTCTGAGGTAAAGTCATGCTTCAGTATTCTGGGATTCGCAGTGGTCTATTTATTGTGACTATATCAAAGATGAACGAACCATCAACAGCCAGCATTACAGTGATATTCTCACAAAAAAAGTAAGGCCTGCCATTCGAACGAAATGTCGTGGACTTTTGACTAAAGGCGTATTTGGCTTCATGATAATGCGCGCCCACACACGGCACAGTTAACTCAAGAAACAGTTCAAAAAGTGGGGTGGGAGATCCATCCACATTCCCGACCTCGTCCCATCGGACTTCCATTTGTTTGGACCCTTTAAAGAGTCTCTACGTGGGAAACATTTTCATTAGGTGCAAAAGTGGCTTCGAGATCAACCCTAAGAATTTTACACAAATTAGAAGAACGATGGGACAAGTGTATAAATGTTGCTAGGGACTATTTGCTAAAAGTAGCCAAAGTTTTGTATTGATTAAATAAATAGTTTTTAAGCTACAGCGATTTGTCTCGATACTTATTGAATGACTCTCATATAATTACATAAAGTTGTTAGATCATTTATAATTTCTAGATAAGGATGTTTACCTTACCAAAAAGATGTACTTTTGCATCGATTCCACTTCTTTGAGAAGTGTGAATTATCTTCTTCTTTTTGGGAGATTATAGCTACATTATAATTTATGCTGTAGTTTGGAACTCTAAAAGTGGATCTAAGAATATCTGAAGGTAGCTTAATTTAGTTATAGAAGAAGGCAGATAAGGATGTTGGGACAATTTTTACTTTTCACTAGTTTCAGAAATTGGGGGAAAAAAAGAAAATTTGATATATATTAGTTTTTTTTTTAACTTTCTAGTTTTTATATTTAAAAATAAACAAAAGAAATAACAGGTATAATAACATACACAATTTTCAAAAATACAATATTTTCCCAAATCCCATTCATTTAAATGAACAGTGCATAACAAAATAGGTTGGGTAAAGCTTTCAATTTTCCACATCCTATTTATAAAATTTTTGTTATTAATTATTACTTATCTTAACTTACTATTATTTGTAAGAAAAGAAATAAATCAAGAATTGGATAAAAAGCCAACATAATTTATTCTACATTAAAATAAAATACGCTTATTCATATTTAATTTTTCTGTTTCATATTTTCCAAAAAATAAAAGCCGGTTAACAAAAAAAATGAATTTATTCTTCAACAATAGGCACAGAATTTTTTGTCCTTGATTATTTTTTAATTACAACTTTACTAAAAAAAAATGAAGGCACAGAATAGTTATGCAGATTTATGGGTGTTTATATGTACTTCATTAGCAATTAGTAAATTTATAATTAATATATAAAAGGAGTAATGAACAAAAATTAATAATACAATAACCCACTAAAATTTGTGTGATTTGTTTTGGAAAAAAAATATATGTATATATATATTTTGGTTTTAACATTATTGATTGAGTCACAGTAAAAATTAAGTGTCATAATTAAATTTGTACAAAAGTAATTATTCTAATCATTTTACTTTTTTTGTTTTGTTTTGATATTCTATTCGACGAATTGGATAACAATCTTTTGGGGATCATAGATGAGTGGTTCAGAGCTTTTATACCTACAAAAAAGTAGCACCACATACTTTTTTTGACTCCGATTCTGAATCCAATGAAATTACTCCTGATTCCGATTCTACACCCTTGGCGTATGACAGAAATAGAATAATAGGGACGTCTTATGTTGCATCTTATTTAAATTTGCGCAATAGAAGGTATTAAATGAATCAGATTTAGAAAGCAGTAGTTTATTTAAAAAGGGCTTTTCAGGCCAGGAAATAAACAGTCAAAAAATGGAGGCATTAATAAAGTGATATGAAAAAAAAAAAATTCACGTTAGGTCCGTAGAGGTGATGTTCCATTGGCTTTGAGAAGGTGAATAGTTTCATTGTTTGGGATCCTATCTAAGATCCACAATGGTATTTTCCTAGAATAGCGAAACCCGGCGCACCTGCAGTCTTTTAAGGAACAGGTGGACAGTGGCTAATGGTTCAGACTAAGACACGAAGGTTAAAGACAGATGAAGAAAGATCTTAGGTGTGACCAAACTTTATTGGGATATAGCAGTAAATATATGGTGATCTTCGCAAGGGAAATATGTATATATATATATGTAAGAACTACTTAATATATTATCCACCAACTTTATTCTCAAAATTAAAAAAGAAAAAAAAACATGGTAGTTATACATAAAAGTACATGTTAGAGAAAAATAATTTGTTTGGAGAGAACATACAAGCGCTTATACTGTTATCACTTAATTTCAATCCCCTATTGGTACAAAAAAGAAGTTCGCGTAAATACTATTACTTTTCTATTTTTAATGAATATATTATTAATTAATAATTTGATATATATTAAATTTAATACATTTAGTAATCATGAAGGGATCAATTATTATTTGATGACAGTGACATTAGGAAATTAATGGTAACTCTTTGTCACCTTTAGTAATATACATAATTAACAAAACAAAAATATAAAGAAATATATACTCAAGCATCTTGATCTAAAAAAAAAAAGAGCAATGAAAATGCTAGATTGTTAAAAAAAAACATAAGTGGTTCATTTCTTTTTCTTTAAACATATATATACTTTTTATTTAAGTACAAATTAATAACACAGACACACATGGTACCTATTTTATTAAAAACAAAAAAAGAAAGACATACAAAAATAAAATGGAGTATATTTGTTTGTTTAAAAATAGAGAAAAAAAAAACTAAATTGCCAAGTAAAAAAATACCTTGTGCTCAGTAAAATGTACAATTACCCTTTTTATTTTTGTTTTTTTGAAGATATAACTGAAAATATCATTATTTATACAAAATGTTTAATATTATATGCTAAAGTCAGCAGCTAGTATTTTTTTTTTAAAGATATAATATAGAATGTTTCTCAATCTATAACTTTTCTTATAAGATATTTTGTATACTTAGAAGCTTTTCAGCGTAATTATTTTTTTTATTTTTTAGATTATATTACTATTATTTTATATAATAGTCTATATTTATACCTTTTTTTTACCTACACATTCAACATTTAGAGAAAAACATTTAATTCTTTTGTTTTATAAATATTTATTAATGGGGATGGCGAATAAAAAAAAAATGGTTTTTATGTTACCTACTATTAAATTTAAGATGAAAAGTTATTTTATAACTTTTTTTTTTAAATAATAACTATGAAAATTAAAGAAAATTAATAATATAATTAAATCTTCGATACAACGGTTAATAAATTACTTTATTTATTTATTTATGAATTGCTTTTTCTTACTGTAAAGCCAGCGTTAACGAAAGTGAAACATAGAATTAAAACAAACTTCGCCTTAATTTGTACTTTTAATCACACACACTGCTCTTTATTTCTGATCAGATTTTCGCCTTTTCTCTTTTTAATTAAAAAAAAAAAATCAAATAAAAGTTAAAAAATCTTATTTATTACAAAAACAAATGATAAACGATGTTAATTTATCACACTCATATATATATGTATATATATTGTATATGATCACAGCCGTGCTTTAATATTAAAGAACATAATAAACAAACAAAAAAAATAGGTAATAAAAATAACAGAGGTTATAAACATTGTATAAACAGAAGGTTATTATTCTATGTTTCACTATCATTAATTTATCATGTTTCTTGCATTTTTTTTTTAAATTATTTTCTGAAAATAGGTTTATTTTTAATTGCTGTTATTTAATTTATATAAATATTTAAACAGAAATACTGTATACAATAACATTAAACATGTATGCTAATTTTTATATATATATTTTTTCTTTACATCTAAATATATCTAAATATCTAATTATATATTGAACAAGAAAAAAAGAAAGAAGAAAAATAACTTTTTGTAATCAAAGTTTCTCGATATTTATAATGGGCGGGGCTTTAGAGAAGGAAAATCAAGAAGAAGAAGGGTTTAGGCATAAGGCAGAGCAAGATTTAATAGAAGTTGAGTTAAATCTATGAAAGGTACCAAAACAAACAAATCTAAAAATAAAGATTATATTATACTTCCTGCACTCATGATTCTTTTTAAAAAATTTAAAAAAAAAATAATAATAAAAGGTAAGAAAAGAGAATTACAAACTTGCACTTCCTTGGATTACATCATTGCCAGTCAAAAGTATAATAACAAAGGATCAGTCCACTTTGGTTAAATCATTTTGTAAAGCGGCGCGGGTCGTAAAATTTATAAAAATTTAACTGAGCGGAGATCATCTTTGAAGATATTTCCTTTATTCTCCTAGAAAATACATCCAACATACCAACAAAGGAACAAGAACTCAATAAACTTATCGTCGCATAAAACAGACAAAAAAAAAAAATACATTTCCAGAGAAAAATCTATATTTAAATAAAATAAAAAAAAAAGAAGAAAAATATAGATTATATTCTTTTTGTTTACTTCATAGGCTCTAAAACACTTGGTGGTGCACGGTTTGAATTTGAGATTCAAATTGGCTGCTAAAGCTCCTTATAAAACAACAATGGAATTTCTCGTTGTTCAGAAAATGTTTCAAAATTTTATTTCATTTCTTCAATCTTATATCTGAGATCTTCTCCGCTCACCTCTCCGTCGAGACAGAGTGTTGTCGAAAATGGTAGATGCGCCGCTCATCAATGTTATATCTCCGTCGTGAACTTGGATAGCCTGTCTCTCAGCGCTAGATTCTCTTTTTTTAGCCGATCCATTTCCTGCCTCAAGCCAAGATTCTAAAATAAAACGAAAAATAATTAATTTAAAAGGGTTGAGTTTGCTTATTTATTTCGTTTTAGAATATGAAGGTGAGAATAGAAAATGGAATTGGACAGATGTTTCAAAGGCCAGCACCATGAAACTACTGCATTAAGGAATTTTTGGGTTCCCCCAAAATGAAATGAAAAAAATATACCTCCTTTTCCAGAAATCCCGCTCTGAGGGCTATCTGATTTTCTTTCATTCTGCGCGCATCTCTGGATCGCTTAGCAGCCATATTATTCTTTCTACGGCGAGCCCAGTATTTTTCATCCTTTAGCCCTTCCGGAACGAACTGTGAGACCAGCAACCACCATGTCAAAGATCATAGTATTAACAATCGTTAAGGAAGTTTTCATATTATTATTCTATAATGCTTTTAACAAAATCTTTCTATAATATTGGTATTGAATTGGTAGATTTTACAGCTAAATACTTGCTAAATAATATTATCATGCTTCCATATATTTCATCATTACCTTCGATTATTTCCAAATTGTTGCCTCATTGTTATTTAGAGATGCTTGGAAAATAATCAATCTAGTAAAATAATAACTAAAGCAGAATATTATTGAAAGCGTCCTAATTAAATGAAATGTATAAAGCATTACTTCTTAAGAATTTCAATATCATTGCAATAGTTTCCAGCAATTTTTTGCATTTCATTATGCATAAACAAAAAAAATTAAAATTTAATCACCTGTTTCCTTGATTTCTTCACCATTGGTTGCGGTTTCAGTTCTTCATCTGAGAAGGCCCTTGTTCTTGGATCAAATGCATCCCTACTCGATGATGCAAAAGACAAGGCTGTTTAACAAAATAAATCAATTTTTGATTTTAATCAAACTGAATAGAGAAAACCCTATAGTCTTTAATTAATTTGAATTATATAAGAAATATTAGTTTCTTAAACAAGGAATTTCTGAACAAGTGCATTATGCTGAATTTTTATAGTGTTTCTAATCTATATGTTTAATATATTTACATCAGGCATTCCAATTAAATAAGGGGATACCTATTTCTGCAAATAATGAGATGGCAACAATAGTATCTTTGGAAGGCTAAGTAAAAGAAGTAAATAAAACTTCTCAACGAAGAAAAGTAGTTATAGAGAAGAGCTTGATTAATAATGAAATAAATACAAATCTATAAAAAGAAGCAAATATTTCAGAGCATAGATTAAATGAAGTGAGAAATATAAGTAGTTTATGCGATTGGACTACCTGAAACATGTACAGCAACTGAAGTGCTTATCGATATAAATAAATCTTGCACTAGAATTAAGTTTATCGGGATAATAAAACAAAATGGAAATTTTTTCTTTTTTTTTAATATTTTAATGAAGAAAATATAGGCCTAATAATATTGTACACTTCATTTATAACTTGCCTTACCATAAATTTAAGAAGCTTCCAGATTTATAGTAAATACTGCATAAAAGAGCAGATAGATTTCATAATAAAAAGAGACTTTATTTTTTAAAGAGCATCTTCAGAATAATGGTAACAAAGAAAGAAGCAGGATAAAATGGAAAATATAAGAAATTTTCTAATACTGAGGACCCAACCACCGAATCTTCAGAAAGTAGCTATTTTATTACCTCATTATATATATAAACTACCAAATAAAAATAACAATAAATAAATAAATAAATGAATTAATATTTACAAATATTTTTAATATAGCAATATATATGATATGACATGCTTTCTGTTTTATATGTTTAACCTGATGGAAGAACGAAAGCTCGTGAAGTCGATCATCTCCAGTTTTGGTGTTTTCAGATTGCTATTCGATCTTCATAGTTGCTATTATTTATTTTTAGATACTATTATTTAAAAGAAAATAATTCCAAGTTAGGCTGAAAACTACAGTACAATAAACATGTTGCCATAAAGGATGAGAAAGAAAGAGTGGAAGATAATAGTTTCATTTTAATTTTAATAATTACGTCTAGTACTATAATAAACCACAATTTATTCTACTTGTGTCATAGGCGCTAGAAAGTACTGCTGGGGCTACCTGCGCTGCAGCTTCTGATACAAGCGGAGGTAAGGGCCAGCGCTAATGTACAATGGCCATTGGAAGCATACTAGGTCCTTTGCCAGACACACGGCCATAATAGATAATAATGATCAACATGACTATGGACAGTCCATGTGACCGTAGGAGCAGGGCGCAATGACCAAAGGCTGGACAGGACGCGGTCAGACTGGGGGCATGGAGTTTACATATGGCATGCAGTGCTGCGGCCGGTATATGTAATGGGGTAAAACCAGAGGTACTCATAAAGAGAGGCCTCTTGGTAACTACGCCACAATATTTCAGGCTGAAATTTTTGCAATTAAGATCTTTGCTGAGGAAAACCTGAGAATGACTCTTAGAAATAAGGAGAATTTCATCTTTAATTAGGGAAGGCAAAGAATCCCTGACGCAATTTCCCCGGCACAGTAAAGTTCGGCTGGAATGGGTATCGGACATGTGGGGATTAGGCCGCACATCAAGTCTCTCTTTATTATGAAATTTATCTGCTCTTGTATGCAGTATTTACTATAAATCTGCCGAACAACTGGCCAGCAATGGAACGAATATTGCATTCTGTAGTCCAGGATCTGTCCTAGAGATAACCAAGTGCATCTCTCAAAAACTGGCTCTGGAAAGATCACGATAAAATCTAAAAATTAAGTCCAGGAGGGCCCAAACACCTTAGCAAGATGATGATGATGTCAAATCTGTGCAAGAATAAAACTAGAGAGACCCTCTGTTTAGGAAGGAACCAGATTGATCTGGTGAAGGACTTTTATAGGGCATAGCAGGTTCAAAAAACATCTACAAAGTTGGTTATAATAAGTCAGAACCTTCATGACACTTTGTCAGGAGGAGGAGGAAACGGCCAGGCACCTGTTATTTGACTGTGCTGCAATCGCTACATTGCGTTATGAGATTTTTAGCACACTGAGACCAAAGAAGATAATAGCGCAAAGAGATCTGGTTGGGAAAGCCTTGAATCTTATGAAGAGGGAAGGTTTCTCACACTAAACCTACAGGTGTAGACATAATAAGGCTCTAATTGACTGCAGTACCTGGATATTGACCCACCCTGTGTATCAATCTTAATCTTACTGGTGTATCTGTTTATTGCATTCGTAGATTACAGAGGTTTTTCCAGCTGTCTCTAAAGTTAAATTATGATATAATAATATAAATTTATGATAATATTATGATATTATAATATAAATGTCTATAAATGCTGAAATTATGATTAAAATGAACACTAATGCTTAGGCCAGTGAGTAAATGCAATATATTGCTAAATTTAACTTTTTAAAATTTTCTTTGGAAAGTTTATTATTTATTGTTCTAATTAAAAATAATAGTATGGCAGGTACATTGTTTTCGAAATGTGTTTTTTCTTTGAAAAACAACTTCATAATACTGAAATTACACAAAAATAACAACTGTTAGAGAAAGTAAAAATCTAGTCAAACTGTTGACGCTTAGAACTAAGTAACCCGCACGAATTTAGGGGAAAATGATATAACCACGGTTAGCAAAAACTAAGAAAAAAATCTGTTATAACCAAAACTGAGAAATTCAACATAACAGACAATTGAAAAGTAACTTGTTTCAGACTTTTCCGAATACTGAATGATGACTGTAAGGAAGGATGTGATTAAAATAAAAATCTGAGGAATTTGTACGATTCAATGCCGACTCTTGGAAAAGAAGAACTCTGGAAGGTTTCCTGGATTCTGCATATCTTTCAATTTTTCCCAGTCTGAATGTTACCAAAATTTTTAAGACTTTTCTCAATTTGAATAAATAAAAGCCGATCTAAGAGATCTGCTGATGCCTCCTGAAAAAAAATATAGAGGGTGCAGATTTTTTCCAAGAACTTCAGTTGTCACCTAGTTTAGCAAACATTGTAAGAATTGATCATTATTCGGATATATATAAATATGTTTGCAGGAAATTAAGTAACAGATTGGACATCAAACTTTTTAAAATTATAACAAATATTAGAAAATGGTGAATCTGAATAATAAATATTTAGTGATTTTACCATTGCACACTATTATTTTAAAGGCAACATTTAATTTTTGTAAACTTAATTTGTTAACTATTGTGAACTTTGTAAATTTTAAAAAACCCAGAACTGAATAAATCGTTGTTTTTTGTTGTTTTTTTTAGTTTTTTAAGGCAATACTCACGGCAAACGATTATAATTTTAAATAAATAGTTAAAGAGTAATACCATTTATCGAAAAGGTTTACATTTCTTTTATTTCTAACATACATTTCTCTACTAAATAATTAGAAGCTTATTAAAAATATATACGAGTATTATATTCTAAATTCTAACAGACACCATAAAAAAAAAGAATAAAACATAAAAAATAAGCTTTACTGACTGGATTCAGCCGGGGATGGTGGAGATATGGCCAGTGGACTCATCGCCTCGCTGGGGCTTGGTGAGGGTTCTCTTTTGGTCAGGATCACACCTGGCTGTGGTGACATCCTACCAGCTATTTGTTCTTTTAGACAACCACTTCCTGAAGGAGTACCTGGAACTTGTTGCTGTCCTGCAGCGGCTGCTGCGGTAGCTGCATGTACAGCGCCGGCGCTCTGCATACCTCCTCCCTCAACTGGTATACCATTTTCGGACAAGAATTCATCCAAGTCCACATACTGTTGAAATTAATTAGTGTTAATTGAAAATTAAATGAGAAGTTCATGACTAGTATTTCCGAAGAGGGTTATGGGACTAGCCAATTCTTCAGGGATTTTGATGTGAATTTTACAGATGGCTCCTATAGAACCACTTTAGATCCTCTTTTCACTCAGAGGATTTAGCTTTGTAGCCACTCCTCTACTCATCAAGCATCTAACGACTTGTATAAAATGGAAAATTATGCATTACTAAAAATTTTATGGAATAATAGAATCAAATATTTGATTTGGCATATTTTATGACGTGTTGTTAGGTAAATATAAATTTCAGAATATTTTCAGAACAACTAGCAACAAATTTTCAAAAACAAAAGAAAGTAACCTAGTAATAATGTAATTATATCAATTTTATTTTCCCATATCTACGATTAATTAAAATATGTTTAATTGTAAATTAAGACAAATTCGGAATGAATAACTTGTGAACAACTCAAAAGCCACATTATATCCTATGATTACTAGAATTCTATTTTTTTCTCTATTTCTTCCTAGGCTTGAGCTTGATTCATCTTCTCATGACAAACATTTATCATTAAGTACAAATTTGCTGAATTATAAATTATTATAATTACCTTGAGATCTGTATCGTACGGTAAAGTTTTCTCCCATAAATTTGGCCCCAGAAAAGCGGCTTGGGCTTCCACATTGCTCCATAATTCTGTTTCATCTTTCTTCTCGGGACTTTCTTTGCCGCAAGATTTACCTGCACAAAAACAAGAAAAGACATTTATGAGTTAAATTTTAAACAAGTTTCATTAAAGCTATACTATCATATAAATGGAGAGCAAAGAGATATTCAAATTTCTATCAAGCCTTTGTTGATGAAGAAAACGCCAAAGGTAGAACTCGAAGAGAACATTCATTACATATCATGGTATTCATTTCTTTAAAGTAACTATAGATAAGGAAAGTAAGAAAAATTTGTGTACACTAACAAAAATGAATAGAAAGAAAACCAAATAAAGTAATTTCCGGGGAAAAAAGTCAAAAATATTTTTATAAATAAACTGGTTTCGATTTTCCTTAATTTACTAACCATGCAAGTTTAGGTAATTCCTTTGACATTACAAGGACGAATAAAGTACATACTGAATCAGTTATGATTTAAGTCCATCTAACCAGCAATCAAAAAGTAATCATTTTTCGATCGTGTCAGTTTTTTAAGACAAATGCTGAGAATACACAAATTACCTGTTATCTTTGCTGTCGAGCATGAAAGAGGTTATAAACAAATATGTTGTAATGGGGCTATAATTTGCAGCCCAACAATACACTATTAAATATTTAATTATTTTAAATGAATCAACTTTTTACTTTCTTTTACTCTCAGTAAGAAATTATTAGTGTTGTCAATTTTCTATATCGTGTTGTCAAACCTAATCTTGTCAAAGGAGGAGATTTTACTGGAAATATATGCTTTGAGGTCCCCTCGGTCCAAAAAGTGGATTTTAGAAAATTATGTGTGTGTTTGTGTGAACAACTTGGCTCGAAAAACCAAAAAGCGCAGAACGTTCATACTTGGCAATCGATTTGGATATTACCAAGGTACCCGCCATGAACTAGCTTGCCAAAATTCCTCAACCGAAAGTATCACTTTAATGAACGAATTTTTACAGTTTTTCGCGATTTTCTCGAAAACGGCTACAACCATTTTCTTTAAAAATGGTATGTTAACTGCACAGAGCTATAACTTTTATTTGAATCATTTCTCTGGGAAAATTCATTTCTCTGGGAGGCTTTTAGTGGAGGAGTGAGGGTTATGTTTTCCACTAAAGTGCTGTTTCAATTTATTATATAATTGTATCATCTAAATAATATTAAATAGAATTAAATATATTGTTAATATTCTGATTCTGAATAAAATCCGTTGACCGGAAATGCTTTTTTACAGAAGTTACTTTAGTTTTCTACGATTTTATCCATAACAACACTGACGGATTTCATTAAAAATTTACACTAACTATGAATACATAGTCACTTTTATTGAGAATTATTTCCCAAGATAGTTCATTTAAAGAAGTTTCATTTGAAGTGGAGGAGGTGTGTACGGTTTCTAAAAATTTTGTGTTTAGTTTTTCCATTTGATTTAAAATTAAAGACAAAAAAATTATGCGTTTAAAAAAAGTTTTTTCACTTAAATCTGTGTAAACTGCAGCTAGAGAAAGCCGTGTGAATGTTTCACACCAGATTTTTTTTTTGTGATAACGCTATTATTTTTAATAAACATTTCAGTGAATTAGCATTACAATTAAAACAAAATAATGCAAGTTACAGTTATTTTTTTTTTTATAAAATTTGCCCTCATATTACACTGATAAATCAATATTATTTCAACTTGTTCCTTAATAAATACTATACAACAATAATAGTAAAACTAGGTAACATCAGATAGAGAATATCTGCGTTGATAGATGAGAAATGTCCTTGGGAATGTTACTGGAACAGCTAGTATTATAATAATAATTAAGGACTGCTAGTTATCAATGGAGGACCACAACTAGAGTTGTAGTTTTATTATGGGATAAATACACAACATGCTGTTCTTTACAAAAGTATTGTAAAACAATGGAACCAATATTGTATTATATCTATATATGTAATTTTATAAATAATTTACTTGTTATAAATTATTATTTATTGAATATTTTGCACTTTTCATTAAATATTTAAGGTTTAACAAACTTAAATGATTATATTGACGTTCATGAGTCACATGTTTATGAACTGTATTTCTGACAGTAAAAATTATCATGAATGGTTGGTATAGTTTTATTTATTAACAATTTTTATTATTCATTATAGAGTTATCTTTTCATGATAATTGACCTTTGATTGATTATTTTTGGTACAAAGATCTGTATCAAAAGTCAAACTGTTTATTACAATATATTCTTGATTTACATTTATTTACACGAATTACTTTTGAGAGTTTGTTTAAGACAATTTTAAAGCATTTTTTAAACAAATTCTCCCCCTTCTCCAGATGACTGACCATTATTAAAGGAAGTTTTTACTATTCGTTTTCACCGGAAATTAGTTTTAACATAAATTTCTACTTTAACTTTGTCAGCTACAGAGAATTAATAGGAAAAATTGACTTTAAAACAAAACAAATTTTAGAAGATTTTTAAAAAACTTTCTAAGTAAAATTGAACATTTTATAACTATTTTCAAACAGAAAAGATTATCTCAGTGGTTAGCTCATTGGACTCCCATGCAGAGGTCCAGGGTTCGAATACCGTGCTACCTCTTATTTACATTTTTTCTTCCTAAGAGGCCTCTACAACTGTTCGATGGGACAGTTTTGAGTCTGTAACGAGAGAACACTGTCAAGAGGCTAGCAGATCACTGAGAAGGCTCCAGGCGTCAATGACCAATAAGTGCTGACGCGCCTTATATTTAAAATAAAACTTATCCAAACCGATAAAGAAATTTGTAAAATGGGCAGAAACAATTATACATGCAGAAATAGAAAGCTCATAAGAATTGAAACAAGTTTGGAAGATCTTGATAGGAAAATGCAAACAAATAATAATATAACCTGTTTAGGAAGAAGTTCTACCTACACTAAATAAACGATTTTAAAAAAGAATTTTTGATAACGAAAAATATTATTTCTTCATTATTTATTTAAAAAAAATTGAAACACTCCAACTTAAGACTTTCATCACTTAATGCAATTCTCATGCTTCTGATTGACAATTTTTGTTTAAAGTCTCATAAGTTTCACAAAACTTTCTACTATACATTTTTTGGCCCTTAATACCCACTAGGTATGGGACAGTACCTCAAATACTTGCACCGAACTTAATAGGCGTTACTGAGGTAACCTCGAATCTCTTGCTCCTCTAGGATAAATATCCATAAATATTTTTCCGAAAAAAAAAAATGTAAATAAAATTAATAGTTATATATGTGTAGTATGTACTCCAAGTAGAAGTAACGGTTGAAACCGTTTCAAGAAAACCTGCAAGGTGTTTAGATTTTGTATGAAACCTCCGACCTCCAGGTCCGGATTTTGTGAGTTAACTAACCTAAACGAAATATCAAGTTTTGAAGGTTTGTAATAGTAAGTAAAAATGAATAAACTGTTTGAACAGAATCCTATTAGAAATTAAACATTTCATGACTCATAAAGACCAAAATGAATTATGGAATTTAATTTTATATTAAATGTAAAACAAGAAAATATTAAAAAAAAAAAAAAAAAAAAAAACTTACGTACTAGTACATATACATATTTATCGTTGATTTACAGCTCAGACGTAAAGTAATTGTGCTGGTGAAGAATAGATGACATTGATTGTAATAAACAAAATGTAAACCCCCACAGAAATTCTCAGGCAACAATGAGTACATCAATTGAAAATAAATATAAAATGAAAAAAAACCTTCAACTTAGTAAACAGAATACATATTATTTCATCAAATAGAATTAGAAAAATATCTTAAATATATTACCTTGCCTATTGATAATTTTAAACTTTTTTTTTTTTACATCATTTTTTCAATAGTATTATTCCTTAATAATATAATGAGAGGAAAATCTTATTTTAAAACTTAATTAAAAAAAAAAAATTGTAAGCACTTAAATTAAAATGAATGTGTCGAAGTATTCTTTAATGAGATGGTTGGTAACCTATCAGACAAATTTGGGCAACTAAAAAAAAAATCTGGTATGGCTCGAAATGTCTCGGTCAGAATTTGCGTAATTTCAATAGATCAATTTCCTTCAAACATGCAATTTATAATTGAAATTTTTTTTGTTGGAAATTTAATGTCTTTTTTGTCAAAAGAAAATGGAAAACTTTTCTCTAATTGAATTCTCACACGAAAGGCGAGGGCGCTCTAGCTAGTAGATCATCGTGTAAGGATGAGAGATAAACCTATTAATGTAGAGTATTGAGAGATTATCTCATTAAAAAGCGCTTTTTTTAATTATGGTGTGCCAAAACATTTTGGTATCTGGTATTAAAATGAACAAAAACGATTTAATTTGAGAAAAGTTATCTTTATCAGATTAATAGGCTCAATATAAATTATTATAGATATACAATATAATTTCATGTACCCAAGCTATTTCTTAAATTTACTATTATTGGAACTGTAAATCGTTCTTTAATGTGGTTGATTCTCAGCCATAAAGACAACTTTTGGCTTAAATTAACACCATTCAAAAGTGAAACCAATTGAGCGTGAATGAATTACAAACTCAGTGCCACGATTTTCAGTAAGCGGGGCCTTCATGGAAGATATGGAATCAATCAAGCTAGCCCGTTACTGAGCAAATTTGCCACTAAACGCTGGACTCAATAGTTCCATTGTCAGCCGTATCGAGGCACCATCAAGCGCACTTCAACTATGCATTTACTTCGTCTGTTACACCCTTTGCAATGTATGGCGAATGAGCTTCAACTTGGACAGCCAAACTTCCTCCTACAAGCTGTCTGCAATTTCTACCATGAGATAGGAGAATCTGTGATAAAAAGCCGGAAAACTGAGGAGTGTTTCAATAAGTCAACATGATCAACTTTGAAGAGTTAACAAATCTCAAGATCAAGCTTGAATGATAGGGTGCTTGGGCCAGGCACATGGCTCTTGAGCTACTCATATCAGCGAACGCTACCAGTGCTAAGTTATGGTGTCAAGATCACCACTTTGACTCTGCCATTCTACCCTCAATATACTCTCTTCACTTCTTAAAAAGTACGCAAAATTTAAATTGTGTATAAAGTACAATTATTGAGGATTTATGTTCATCAATTCAAACATTTCCAACCATCATAACCCTGCCGTAGAAAGACAAATAATAGAATGTCGGAATACATGACAAAAGCATGTAAAATTTGCGTTTTTATTTTCAAAACTAAAATGATTAATTACATTAAATATTTATTACTTTAAACAAATTATATGATTTTTTTTTAGGTGACCCTTATTTGTAATGGAAACTATCATTTACACTGATTATCTGTTTTATGTGGGATATTTATCACCATAACACGTGCTTCTAAAGTGTGTTTTTTGAATATATTTAAAAATAAAAATAATAATAATTTAAAAGGTTTACAAAAACAAATAGTGCATTAACAGCTGAGAGAAACAGCAGGCCGCATGTCTAAGCTAAAAACAATAATAATATGTCAACATAGATTCCATTTTATTTTTTCGCCTTGTACTAGCAAAATTATTGCCCCACATATTATTCATTAATATTTCACCTAATTCCATTACTAAATGTTAAAAATGAAACTAACAACTAAAAGCTATTTAGAACTTTCCAAAAAAAAATCCCTAATTATGGAATCAATTTCCTCTTCCTTGATCCGGGTGAAAGTTCTGATCGCAAAAATGTTTCTTTTTTTTTTTAAATATGCAGAAGAACAGAAGTAGAGGTGGCTAAAACAGTAATCCCCTGAACTGTAATTAAAAACTCAACATATACAGCTGTGCCTCAATGTGATACAAGTAACAACCGCAACAACTTTTAATTTCAGGAACTTCATCACTTTGTGATAAGTGCTGGCTGCAATTATTTCTACTTAATATGGTCTATGGTAAAAGTAGTCATAGATCCAAAGTATTGTTTACTTAATTGTTTTACCCAAGAAGTTTCCTTATTTTGATTTACTTTTATTGAGAGCGGAACAATGGGGTTTTGCAATGCAGACCAACTTCCAAATCCCAAGAAACAACATCCTACAATCGTTCGAATGTAGCCAATATTTCCTATTATAAATCTATGAGTATCCATTTTAAAATGCTTATTCAAAGAAATTCCACAGACCCTATAGCTTTAAATATTTTTAATTCTTTAGCTCGTCCGCCGTTCTTCTCGAATTCTAGACATCACCATAGACAATGTCCCTGTGACTAGCTACCAATTCAAAGATTGTTCTATATAGTCATCAAATCCAATGGTTTGAAAAAAAAAAAATCGATTTCACACCAGAATACTAAACTCTACAAATTACAGACCTAAAGTTTGCCACTTGCTGTTCTGAAATTATGCACACAAACATTGTGTAAATATCATCAATTTTTTTTTTTTTAATAATTAAGTAAATCTAAAAGAGTGACTTCTAGCTGATACGGCAAATATATTTAAGTGGTAATATGTTGTGGTTTTGATTAAGCCACTTCTCCAACTTATTTTGAAAGAATTAACAGCTGTAAGAGAAGCCATCCCAGCTGATCTAAAAGAAAAAACAATTGATGAATAATATAGAATATATGTAATTACAAACTAGAATCTAAAATTACTTTCGATTTCTTTTCATTTTTATTTTATCCAATTTTATTTGAAAGTTTATAAAATTAGTCTGAAAATTTTATGAGTTTAATAATCATTTATTTAACAAAACATGTTATTTTTAAAACAGTCAAATGAATTTTTTTTTTTTTTTTTTATTACTTAAAATAATAAAAGTGATTATTTTACATCAATAATCCTTCTAAGTAAATGGTACAGTTGTAAAAGATTATGAAATGATGTTTTTATAAGATATCGTTATAATGTTTTTTTAATTTTTTATTATTATTATTGTAACAATAATGTTAATATCAACATAGGGTGTTCATTTTTAAAAATAAAAGTTACTTTATAAATCTGGAATTTTAATTACTACATATGGAAATTATATCTTACAAAAATATTTACTAAATCACTGATAATTTTTGAAAGGATATTTCTTTTTAATTCATGAGGTTGTTTAAATATGAGAATATTTTATGTCAACAATACTGTTCAAAAAAAAAAATGACACGATTACAATACTTCCTCTTACTAGGAGTAAGAGAAAGTAAAAAAGTACAGCAGTAAGTGACAATATATACCAAATCTGGTGTGAACTATACACGATTTCTCTTATTGCTGTTTACAAGATTTATTCGTTAAACTTATAATTTTTACTAAATATTTACTTGTCTTCTAAACTTAATAAAATGCCTTGTTTGAAGGAAATCATACATTCCCCTCACCAAAATCTTGAAATGAAATTTCTCAGAAAATAGATTTCCTAACAAAATTTATAGGTCTCTCTGTATTCATAGTTAATGTACCCAACTTTAATGAAAACCGTTGATGTTTTTTAATAGATAAATTCATAGTAGACTAAAATAATTAATGAAGGGATTAGCTCAGTGGTAGCGCGCCGGGCTAACAACGCGGAGGTGCCAGGTTCGAATCCAGCTTGCTGCCCTTAGATTTTTTCTTCCTAGAAGCATGTTCCAGCTCACTGTCCGGTGATGGACAGTGTTGGCTGTAACGAGAGAACAATGTCCAGAGGCCGGCAGTGCACTAAGAAGGCTCCGAACTTTAGGGTAGTTATATGGGCGCAGAAGGGCTTTGGATAGCATAGGGCTTGATACTTCCCCACAAACAATAAATTTAAAAAAAGAATCAATAAGGAGAATAATGTGGAGAAAATCACAAAAACTGAAAAAAAACTGTCAGTAAAAATGCACTTCCGGTCTACTGAATTTCTTCAAACTCGGAATTTCAGTACTATGTTTAATTCTAATCAACATTAGTTAGATGATAGAATTGTGTAACAAACTGAAATAGCACTTTAGAGGACAAACCTAATCCCAACCCTCCCCCAAAAGTGCCCTTAAATGCATTTTCTCGGAGGAATGTTTCAAATAAAAATTGTAGATCTTTGTATGTGTAGTTGATATTCCTAGTTTAAAGAAAATCGTTGGAGCCATTTTACAGAAAATAGCAGAAAAATGAAAAATTTTTTCCGGAAAAACGCACTTCTGGTCATCCGATTTTTTTCAAAGTTGGAATTTCAACAAAAATTTTAATTCTAATTAATATTATTTAGATGATGGAATTCTATAATAAACAAATAGCACTTTAGAGGAAAACCTAACCCCACCCCTCCCCTAAAAGTGCCCTTAAATGAATTTCCCCAGAGAAATGTTTCAAATAAAATTTGTAGATTTTAGTAAAAGTAGTTGATATACGAAGTTTGAAAAAAATCGCCATAGCCATTTCTGAGAAAATCACAAAAAAGTGAAAAAAAAAACTAGTAAAGTGCTACTTCCGGGAGAGGAATTTTGACAGATAACCTATTGTCGGATTTCATGATGATACCTAAACGGAATATCAAGTTTAAACTTTCTACGATTTTTCGTTTTTGAGCTATGCTGTTCACATACACACACACACACACACACACACACACACAATATTCTAAAAACCACTTTTTTGGACTCAGGGGACCTCAAAACGGAT